>DVQP01000543.1:0-21515 GCA_018231745.1 Danaus eresimus
TTATATATATACACTAATGTACGATGCAAACATTAATGCAATATTTTGTCATTCAGTAAACAGATCGTATTGAATGGGTACAATGTCATCTGAGAGGCATTAGGCAGATACGCTATGTTATATTGGTTTTTGATGTACAGTGACATTTATATGCACGCTTTGAATTCGAGGGTAACTTTACTAATGGCTCTATTTCTGTTATTTTATTGTAACTCGTGCTAAAGCGGTATTAAAATATCAAAGAATTTATTACATTTTGTTAAATAAAATCTTATAATTATCTACAAATATAAAATCTTACTTCATCAAACTATAGGTAAAGAGGTGTTATTGTATATAGCTATATTATCGTGAATAACTCTCATAGATAAATGCAATATTTCTGTTCTAACAGAATAACGTTGCTGTCTGATTCGTGCATAACATCATCCAAAACACAACAGGGAAATATTTATATTGGATTCCCTCAT
This sequence comes from Danaus eresimus, assembly GCA_018231745.1. NCBI lineage: Eukaryota > Metazoa > Arthropoda > Insecta > Lepidoptera > Nymphalidae > Danaus > Danaus eresimus. The sequence continues at coordinate 471 of DVQP01000543.1, forward strand.
CCCCGGAATGTATTACCGACCATACTTTGAATATACGACATGTCTTTTAAATGTATCTAGCGTATTTAAGATTCGCAATATAAATGGTTAAGGTATTTCACCTTACTTTTCTTATTATTTTTTTTGGGATCATTTAAAAAACAAACAACACGAAATCTTCCGGGTAAACTAACAAATATTATTTTAAATTCGTTTCTATATATGTTTGGTAATTTTCTAATTGTCAGCGAAACCTTGCGCTTCCATGTTGTAGATGCTGCAGTTTCCGCAGCGGAAGTAGCCGGAGTTCGAAATTCAAATTCTAAAAATACGCTCCTTCCCGTTTCCGGCGTTTGATTCCTCCCGTGATACGACGTTTCCTCTACAGCATTTGAATGTGGATTCGCATTAATGGTATCCCATTACGACTTCAAACCTTAAATAGTTCGAATGCAAAAAAACATTAAGTATGTAATAATATGTGTAAGTATATACCTATTTGAATCAAAAAATATAAAGTGTCTTATGTATGTGATTAAAAAATATATTAATTTCTTTAATCAAGCACAAAGATTGTACATAACCTATTTAAATCTTCATTGTCTACGATAACTGCTCAGAACAAACAATATATAAACGTATTAAAGATGTCTCAATCCCCCCGCCTTACCGCGAATGCCGTCTTTGGTATGTACGCTATGAACTGCTGTCTTTCACAGCATTACATCGCTTTGGAAAATTGGAAAATTATTTCGTTCCTAAATCCACCCAAGCAAACATTAGACATAACGGAATATATACATTTTTATGCTCAACTAAACGGCTCTCACCGACCAAATAAAAGGAGGCATTAAACTGACGCCTTTCATTTGCTATATACTAGTTACTGTTTGAGACTTTGTCCGTGTTCATTTCAAAATCAGAAATCGTCAGCTGACCTGGTCTCTGCTGTTACTTCCTGAAGGCCATCTAAGTAGATCTTGGGTTTTATCAAGTTTTTTTCTAAAGTTCCACTTCTGACATATTACAAGACAGTCGTTTGACTCTACTACATATGAAAATGTTAAATGTCATCTAAAGATTATACTGGCGCGACACAAACGAGTAATCACAGAACAAAAATGACTTAAATATTTTTGTTTATGAACTGATACCTTTAACGTTTACGCTACTAGAATATTAACCAATAGCAGCTAAGAACCACTGGAAGGAAATTTAGATTCCGTTGTGAAAACCACGTCGAAATCAATTGATGGGGCTTAGGAAGTCACAGACCGAGACACATCAACGACAAACTTATAACTCCCCTATCTTTGTCTCGGTCACAAACATGGTACGGTCATTCGATAATAACCAACTCCTGGGATGCTGTAGTATATTTTGTTTTAGACAAATGTTTCTTCTTCTACAGTGTAGAACAATTTTGCATGATTAGGACCACGTCGTGAGTAGTGGCCACGTATGATTACCCTTACTTTTCACCGTCACCAACACACGGAACGCTAATCAAATTACTAACGTAGTTTTTTTATTAAGAGACGTGACACGCATAGTTTGTAGTATGACGGTTGTAAGTGAGTTCACTTCCAATTTTTCTTTGCATAAAAAAAAACTTATTTTATTTTGTATGTCATTGTAATGACGAATTTATTGGTTTTTATATCCGAATAGATTTTATGTAAACAGTTAGTGTAATAACTCCATATGTGTTTGTGAAAACATTTTATTTTTCTTTATAATAATAACAAGGGTTTAAATTTTAAATGTGTATTGAATTTAGTCTAGTACTTACTAAACAAAAATTACACATCATAAATTTTGACAAAAGATATCGACTCCAGTGTGAAGAGCGCCATAAAAACAATTTAAAATACATATTTCATACAAAAAATATCGCTGTGTTATCAGTATTAATGTGTATAGAAAATTAATGCCTATTAATATATAACAAAATAATTCTGAATTAACCTTAAACCTTTGATTGTTGGATTGAAATCGGAACGAAATATTAAGGCCTAAAATATGACTAACTATAATTAGGTCCATAACACACTGTATACTTACTTTGTATACTATTGTCACAGCCAAATCTATCTGATCTTTGATGTTATTTCTCTAACAATATTTTTTCAAGCCCTCTCCCCTAGCTATCGACTCTAATAGATATGTATCTATAAAAAATGCTATTCAAATTGCTGCCACCGATTGCCTCAATTTGAATACAAACTTATTGCACCGAAATTTTATGTATCGAGATATTTTTTGTTGTTGTTATGTCCACATACGAGTACATAGTATAGCGAAAACGTTTTCAGCTCTATCATAACACATTTAGCGTCTAAATGATCTTGTATGAAGTAATTTAATCTGTGCCGTATAATCTAAACTGTCTTTGATTCTGTATAAAGCAGAATTGTGTATCGTCAATTTCTTAATTATATAAACGAAGAAATAATCTAATATAATAAAACAATTTATTTGAGTATGGCTGCACAAGAGCGTCCATTTATTTACCCCAGAAACAACACCAAGGGTGCGTGATATCGAAATTGAAAAACAATTTGTGATATAAAATAAAAATTTTCAAGCCATAAGACGTCACGAGAACAAATGGCGTCTTAGGCATGGCGTCGCTATGCAAAAGGGTGTATTTAATGCATGCAACATTTAATAATGATATTCGAAGCGTACAGGCTATGGGGTACAAATATTGAATGTTTGGTAAATATTAAATGTCACTAGTTTTTACCACCGGCGTCTCTCAATAATTTTTAACTGCTCTCAATGTAACATTGATTTATCGTTCGATTACTGTTTGTTAATTATTTTATTTGTATTCCGTGATTTTAATATGTTAGAATATATTTTTTTCTTTGCTCTACTTTAAGAGATTTTCGTGTGTTCGTACTGAGAGCTTAAACCTTTTCCACAAACTTCTCACTCATTCAGTAAAAGACCTATTGAAATCCGTTCAGCTGTTTCGAAGATAAGCCACGTCGGGTAGAACAAACAGGTGGACAAAATGGAAATTGGATTTACATTAAACTAAAGCAGCTTAAAATATTTAATTCTCAATACTATAAAACTTAAATGGAATACATATTTTTTTTAAATTACAATTTAAAAAATATATAAATCCGAAGAAAATATACCAAGTAATTTTTTTTGTAAGATCCGATTTATCTAAATAATTCAATATATATGTATCATAGGCAGTGCTGTTTGTCAGTCGTGCTCAAAATTAACTGTTTGCATTATCGTAAGTATTTTCAGTTTCTTTAACAAAATTATACATATTGGAATAAGGTCTTATTAAGGTAACATTAACATAATAACAATAACGACTAATTACTATTAAATTGTGATTTGCTAAGCACATCTTGCGAGGCGGTGTCGCAACATTATAGATATCCCATTAATTAATTGATACTTATACAGAGAAAGAGCTAGTACAGAGGCAACTACAATATATAAAAACATGGTAGTATGTATAAATTAACGATATTTAAATAGAAAAATCTAATTGAATTCACTTATCTATACTAAAATAGATACATGTTGATTTAAAATGTATGCAACTATCATATGAAGTCAACTGCTAATACATGTCTGCAGCAAAATATCTCATTAAATTCGAGTTATGGAAAAATCTTATGATATGAAAATTCAATGGTGTTTTTGTCCAAAAAAAGGGAAACAGGGTACTTCGCTATTTTTCTCGGACATAAGAAAAATAGTGCCTCCATCGGTATAGAGGTATTTATGTCAAATTAATCCATCTGATGAAAGGCCACCTACAAACAGGACGTGACAGCCGGCAGTGACGCCGTCCATCTGACTTCATCACAAAGCGCGTCCTATCCCTACTAATTGCACATTAACAGGCTAATTCTAATCCACTTGATTGGCGGGAATCGAATTTGTGTTAATCTAATTCATGTTCCACGAGGCCGATGTGCATTCGCTCATGTTGAATTCCTATAGTTATTTTATATATATAATAACAAAACAGCTCTCTATGGAACATCATAATATTGAATTGTAATAAAGTTTGAAAAACCTCCAAGTTTTGGGAGAATTATGAATTCTTAAGAGTACTTTTGGTGGGATGCCAATTTAACAATATCTTGTATGCACGCATTGAAAGACCGAAATCGATTCATAGGTACGAACAATCGAAATCTCCCATTCAAGAAGACGAGTAAAACTAAATGTATGTTTTAATTTAGTCATTTGTTGGCATTGTATTTTATTATTAACTAATATTATCCCCTTAAATACAGCTTCCGATATTGACGACAATTTTTCAATATTATTTTGCTTACATTCCAAGCTCTATATCCATATATTTCCGATACGGGATATGTTGCCGCCTGATGTGTCAATGAACCACGGAATCTCTCATATACTCTGTGACAAATTATAAAGCGTGACACTGTTTTATTGCCGGATTAGTTGTGTGGCCCAAGTGATACGAACTAGCGAGTTCACGCTACGAGTAGAATATATAAAAATATATTTTACGTCCAAATAACTAAATAGAAAAACATGTTTAGTTAATTTTATATGCAACTGTTCGACTCGACGAATTGAAAATATTATTTTAATTTAAAACTATACTGATCAGCATATTAACAACCAAAATTTTGTGCTTCAAATCCTTTGAGAGCTTCAGTATTTTGGACCAACACTTACCATACTCCGTAATTCAAATTCCCTTTAAAAGGAGGATTCGGAATGTGATCGGAAAGGCATTGCTGTACTGGATGAATCACAACATATAAAATTATAACATAAAGAAGACTGATAACCAACTATCATCAAAAAGATAATGAAAAAGAATACTTCAAGACTATGAAGGGCTAGAACATTAATAATTCAAGGCGCATCCAGTGCAGACATGGCCATTGATATCGTGATAGAAGCGAGCGAGTGCTCACCGACATATCTTGATAAATAGTCGAAAAAATTTAGAGCTCAGGACACATTGCTGTGAGCCGCGGGGAATCCAATCGAATGCAAATGAAACTGATAAGATACTAAGATACTTTGATTGTATGTGAAAATATATAAAGATAATTTAATTCACTCGGTTCTAGCTTTTAACTGTCATAAACGTCCTCGGCCGAACCGCTCTCTGTAATATTTCACGCTCAATATAATCCATAAAATTTCTTAAAAGCCCGGGTCAGAGTTTTAATATAAAAATATATTTGACATTTTTTCCCCATTAACATAACCAAACAAGCCGTGACAGACAACCGTACGGACTCAAAGTCTAAACATTTATTATTAGGATAAGGCCCGTTTTTAATATCAGCCGTATAATAAATAGGTTAACATTCCCTTTATGAAGGGAAAACCTATTAACGAGCGCCAAGTGTATCAGAGACCCGATTATGAAACCGCACGATAACATCATTCGACATATCGCACTTATGCGACTGTTATATCGAAACATAATGAGCATTTATAACTAAACGCTAATAATTTATTAAACGTAATTGTAAATATTCTACGCGACATTTTTAAAGGACAGCAGCTTTGAAGCTAGCTTTTATGCCGTGCGATATGATAATGAGCCCCCGAATGTTGTGTAAACACCCCAAAAGCGGAACGCGACAAAATAAAATATCTATTACTATTAAGGATAATGATAGCCGTCTTAAACATGACTTAATATCAGTAGGGAAAAAAAATTAGTGCCATCAGTGGGTATTTATATTTTTTTGTTGATGCAAAGGTATTTTGGATACCGTGCGAGAAAATATCGCATTTAGTGTAATGATAATGTCCCGCTGTTTTGATAATAATATACATTTATTTAAATTTGCGATTGCTCCCTTTGATTACTAAAACAGATCATGTATTGCTGATGAATCTCGTTTTATCTGGGTTTTGTTATGAAAAATCTTTTCTTTTCGCTATACAACCGAAGGTGATCATTATATAAAACCCTTTAAAAGTTTTTGATAATATTGGGTCTCATTAAGATAATATGAATGAAGGGATTATAAGTTTAATACTAACAGTTAAGATTATTTTGCATTTCATATTAACTCACGGCCACCGATTTAATGCTATAACATAAATTAATTACGACACAACGAAGACGCTCTCAAAAACTATAAGCGGCAGTCAAAATTCATTTGGTACGTATTATATATATTCAATATAAATCCCCGCACCAACGGTTTGTCTCTTCGGTTACACTTTATGTCCTTCAATAACAAATGAATAATTTTTAATATATTTCTAATACATGTAATATAAAACACCAGATCAAGATACCAGCGAAGCGTAATCCGTATCAAAGATACGCAGAGAATATTATACTTTGTTAGACCGGGGGCGGCTAACGACACTAGTTTCAAAAGAACCGTTTATCATACTATATCTCTTACACTCAATATGTGTACAGACAGCAGAAGAAAACACATTAAAAATATTTTTTTTCGCTAGTCTATGTTGTAAAGCATACAAAATTAATATAAGCATTCAAACTTCAGTTAGTATGATAATATAACATTAAATTATATATTTATGTCTATTTAATATGTTGGATTGTTCTGCCAACGGTACACACAACTGCGGCTACAAGAAAAACTTACATCATTATTGAGAGGCAGTGTGTCCGCGTCTTAATCGACTAGAAAACATCTCAACACGCTTAACCGTTTGACCACTAATATGAAAACTCGATGCACTACCAGACTCACCAAAAACTATTCATGTTAAAAACATTTTATTAGTTCAATCAAAAATCAATGATAAAATCATTGAAATTATATTGGATATGTATTATTATGACTGAGTAGTAACGGCCTTTTGTTCTCGGAGCACGGCAAAATATAATTTTATCGTCGACGAGAACAAGTAGTAGTGCCGGCGAAAACTTTTGTGAATTGTATATCGCGTAGTTTGCTATTGTTTTTCCGTTTCCATTATAACATTTTATTGAACTGTATTAAATAGAAGTTAGATTTATTTGTTTGTCCCTTAGTGTGCTTACCACGTTATACCCACTGAATACGAAGCTTTTTCAGTTTCTAATTCTCTAGCTTACTACATGTTCGAAAATTTATGACTGGATCACTATTCTTAAGGTGTACTCAAGCATCTCAGAGATTACACAGGAGTATTGTTACCAGCTAAGTCACAGAGACGCGTCGCATCATGAACATAAAGATTAAAAAAATTATAACAGAAAATTCTTTAATAATAAGAGTAAATGATATCAAAACTATTTAATAGCAGTTTAAAGCCATACAATAACGATGAACCCCGAAAGGTTTGGAATGAAAATCATTACATTTCAACCCCTACGCGCTAAATGAATCAATTTAACCCCCATTAACCCTTGCACAGGTGCCGTCAATTATAACCCCGCCCTGTTTCCGATACGATGGATAGATTCTACTTGTGATTGTTTCGATTTGACGTCTATATTGGGGTATAAAGTACCCGTCAAATTTTTTACCCGCGGGTATAATTCACCCGATGAATTAATATAAATTATCAGTGCGCTCAATCATTATTTTTTTTTAATAATTAATTTATCAATCGAATGCTTTCGATAAATTCATCTGCCAAAGATATGTAGGTCTGACCGTTTGAGACCGTAAGTATGTAAATTTTTGTTAGTTAGCGCGTGTTATGAAAATAAAATTAAGTAGCATAATATTGTAATGATACTGAAATTATATGAATAGATATTCTATGATAAAAATAATACAAACTAATATTTATATACAACAAAATATAGAAGAAAATTCTAGCTTATTTAGTCAACTTACTTAGATGTATTAATTTGATGTATATACAGTATTCCCAAGTAAACTAATAAACAATATAATTAGTAGTTGTGTTATAATTCAGACCCAACAATACAGGAGAATAAATATTTATTAAAGCCCGAATGTGTCCTTTATCGGGTAAACACCAAGGATATAAGAATGCGCTTACCAACAGCTTGTTTTGGATGTGGCGTTTGCTACCCATAAAAAGAGTATTTAATTTCAATAAAGATTAATAGTTTTATGATATATTTATAATAGATATTTTTTTGTACAGTAATTATAATTTTATTAAGTACGCCGTATCCATTTTTGGTGGATCATAAATATCATAGTGTGGTCAAATACAACTAAAATATGTAGCCCCCGGGTTACTGACGTCACGCACTACATAATTCAGTAGAGTGCTCAAAGGGCATTTTAAATAAGAAATTGTGCGAGCACATATAATAAGGGATTTTAGGATTTTACCTGGACGTATTTTAATACGCTCCCGTTGGCTTTGTTAAGGAATAGCTGCAAATCGTATCCATATAATTACATATTAGGCAAACTTACTATATATTCATACGAAACTCTGGAGAACAGACTGTTTATTTACGTGCAGATGTTTGAACGTTTAAATGAAAAATCTATATCGAATCAAAGGGTTGTTTGTAACACGCAAGGCGCCGGCTAAACCAGGTAATTGCTCTATGGCAGGCTTACCATTGATTGAGGGCGTGAGGTGTCTATATTGGTTTTGTTAACTGATGTAACGCGATTTAAATTATCCGTGAACATAATTTCTTTTGACTTTCCTACATAAAAATTATTTCCATGTTTATTTGTTCCAATCTAGCTCAAAACTCATGAACATTTAGGGTGCGTTTAATATGACATTATCAACTTTACTAAACAAAAGAAATGATCCCAATTTTCATAGCAGATGCTAGAACACCAATATATATATCAATATACCGTTGCTGTTACAAATATTAGCAGTTGAAAAACACGTTAAAAAACAAGTCTCAATGGCTAGATTAAACATTTGAACAATATTTAATAACGCTTTGCATGTGTAATTAAAAATTCTTGTTCTGTTTGTCCAAACGGTGACCATTACAGGTGATGTGGTATGTACCTGAACACAAGATATAAAGCGACTTGAAGCGATCCTTAAAAGGTAACGTATTATTATATAAAGAACTACATTTTATTTCAAAATCTGGCAAGTACCAATGTGGTTTTTCAGAGTCATATTTTCTTTCTAAGATAGATTAGTTTCTAAACACCACTGACAGACGGTGAAGGAAAACATCGTGAGGGAACCTGGACTTATAATTTCAAAATATAAGTTTGAAATCTCCAACCGGTCTTTAGCAAGCGTGATGATTAATGCTCAAACCTTCTTCATGTGAGAAAGAGGCCTTTGCTCAGCAGTGGGCTCTGATAGGCTGATGACGATGATGATGATCATATTTAGTGCTCACTAAGTTTGAGTATTTAGAGTTTATTTACTTTTGTCGCCAAATAATGGTTCAATTACTAAAAACGACATCGGTTCAGCAATAAAATTATATCAAATTTTACACTTATGGCCTAATTTTTCTCACAAACTCCACCTGTCTGACCTGATGATAACAGTTCCGAGACTTCTGCTGCTTCCAGTATTCAGCGTTCATTTTGAATGACACAAGCGTCGACAAACTCCCAAGTCAACTATTAAGAATTACTTATGAGCTGTTTATAACAAAACGCAATGTTACACAAAAACAAATATTAGGTTTAAAACTGTATAATTTTTATATATAACGAAATTTTGTTGGCTATGTTAGTGAGACATAAATGATATTAAATTATTGTATAGTTAATAGAGTCCTTAATTTCGAGGACGATAATTAATAAATGTTAAATTATATAGTACTAGCGACCTGCCCCGGCTTTGCACGGGTATAATATACATGGGCTACGAGTGTATGTACGTGATCCCCCCGCAATTCACATTGGGAGTAGATTGTTCTAACATCCGCTGTTAGATCATTTCTACATCACATGTAGGAGATTCCTATAAAATTTTAAGACGATAGGAGCTATAGTTAAAAATGGGAATTTTCCATAGTTAACGCCCCCCCCCCAAACCCCCTTGTGGGTGGAACTTCGTAAAATCTTATCTTACTCTACTCGGCGAAAGGAATATTCCTACCAAATTTCAAGTCGCTACGCCTTATGGTTCCAGAGATATCGTGATGAGTAAAATACAAGACGAGCAGGATTCGAACCCGCTACATCCCTTATTTAGTGTTGTTATTACCATGTATGTGCATGTTTCAATGACCTTTCACCTGTCTTCACATGAACTAATCGATTTTGAATATTGATAAACTAAAAGAAACATATTACATCATTTTAGGTAAGCCTTATTGTTTAAAGGTACAAGCCCTTTATATGATAATTGGCATAATATGTTCGTATAGCCCTGTCGTGTTATTCTCTTTGGCCTTTTTGGCCATTAAGTATCGGCGGATGAGAGCAAGTGTGATAGCTAAAATGTCACCAGTGCTAATGTTTCAATGAACGTACAGACAATGGTACGAACATGTGTATATATATATATATTATTGTATAACAATTAATAATTAATCACCTTAAAAATATACGCACATCTCGATTCAATACAAAATATATACGAACTGAAAAAATAAGAAAAAAAATTAAGTAGTCATATTTAATTCTTTGTATATTTGAATCACGGTAAAGTAATATAGTTTTTTTAACATTTTTGTTTTATGTGTTCCATGAACAATAGCATCTGTGGGACCAGAAGCTCGTGTATGGACGTGCTCCATAAATCTATATAAGCGGAGTGTGGGCGTCAAAGAATGCGAGATTTATTGACAACATCAATTCTGTGAAGATGTTCCGAGTGGTCCTGCGTTCGATTCCCGCTAATTTTGATTTGTGTCGAGTGCTTTCCACTGTTTGGCTTTTACCGACGTTTGAATTATTGCTGTGATATGTTGGTTTTTGAAAAATCGTATATTAGCTGTGTTCTACCTAACGGGCTGTTTAATTTAACAATGAAATTATATATAGCAAAAAAAAAATTGAATAAACTACTTGAAGGATCAAAAGTTTATGGGTATGTTCGTCTAACTGCAAAAACTACTTAACTGAATTTGGATGATCCATTAAATTAAAAATCCATTAAATCTAAGTTGATAGCAACACCACTGACATCTGAACCTCGGATATACAATACAATAACGATCCTCTAACATCATGCAATCACAAAATCGATTCGTAACATTACAAAATCGATTCCCTAATTACGGGACCAATCAATCGTGCAACAATCCCGTTAAATAGAGTAATCGATGTACGAAATTATAAATTCTATACGATTCAAATGTTTATCAGCACGCGAACTGTGCATTAAGACGATCAATCAGCGACTATTAACTTAAGAACGGCGGTATAACTTGCATCTAAACTTCGAATATCAAAGATTTAACGTCCCCATTAGACGCGTCATTAAACTTTATACATCATAATTAATATTAAGCTAAACAACTTAATCGATTTACAATCGTTTTTATCAATGTACGCTAAACTAATATATTATAAAATTATATTTATATACAGAAGTAAACGGGAATCGAACCTGCTATTAACAGTTGTTTTAATGTGCTCTGTCTTAACGTACCCCAGCGACACTCAAATCGACCGTGACACCCCCTGATGTAATTACAGCATTCAAAGCTATGCCTATTTATCTATAGCTCTTTGTTCCTACCTAAATATAAGTGAAATTTTAGAAAACTTTATCATATCAGACGTTTTCATCTAAATTGTATTTAAGATGGTGTATTTGAGAATATAATGACGGTTGCAACATAAACATAACTTCAGACTGCCCTCAATTATTATATAAACATTGTAAGTCATAATTATTGTTACAATTAAAACGAAATCAAAACATATTTAAGAGATGAATATAACTATGCTTGAGTTTTGATGTAAATACGACGTTTGGACTCGCTGCAGTTGAGTTCAGTTCGTGAGGAGCATTGAACTATGTGATTATAAAGAATCTTCGAGAAATACGTATATAGAAGAATTTGAAGTCACATTTTGTAACATCATGGGACATACTGTAAGAAGTTTCATTAAAGACGTCAGCGATGCTGGCATCTCACTCTTTAAAAACAACGAATTAAGACTACAATGTTCGTAGGCCCAGTGGCAGGCTCAAAATAGAAATTTTTATTCTACAATTATGTTTTGATATATTTTATTTCGTTATAACATTATATTATTTATATATTTTCGGTGAATTTAATTCTTATTTCTTATTTACATTAATATTTTTTATACTTTATCCAGTTACAATAAAATAAAATTAATTTTATCTCAAAATAATGCACCTTGTTTCTATGTAATATTCTTCACAATTGTCAATTAAAACACAAACTGGCGAATAGTTTATTAACATATAAATAATAAAAATATTGAAGCTTACCGTCTTATATATATTAAGGTACAATTTTGTATAGAAAATTTGTAAAAATAACCAACGATTAAGGTTCAAAAACAAGCGGCGCCTTCCAAAATCGTGTTACGAAATACGCATTAGTAAAGTTACCGAGTTAAGACGTAACAGACAAACAACTCGGCGTTTATAATATAAGTAAGGATGTCGAATTCATAATAACATTAAAATAATATAGGACCTTTTATTTCAATTTGGCTGATGAACAACTGGCTAGAGGCTCTAACTTTCTTTGGGCCCGTCAATGATGTTTAGATGTACGTCAGCAACATTCACCACCGGGCATATTATAACGCGGCATTCTGACATCTAAATGTCACACAATAAGACTTATATTAGTTTGCTTTATATATAATCCTGTATGCAATGTGGTTTGTACGTTGAAATTGTACTTATAGAAGGTCCGCATCAACATGGAAGAATAATTATTCAAATGTAATAGAGTCATAATCCAGACGGAGGAGGGACAGCAAAAAATATATATAAATAAACATTTTATATATGTATAAATATATTTATATTTGAACAATAAAGTTCGTTCATATAATAAAATAAATTAACACAAATATGAGATATATTAAGAGAAATAGATTAAAAAAATCATTATAAATTAGACCTGTTCTGCTGACGGTACTAAAAAAATAAAGGCCGTTCTCACAGAAACATGATTATCACTCAGACCTCACCACAAACAAATGACAACATCAGAATTCACTATTTCCAGATCATTGACTTTCCGTCTCATTCACTCCTACATGATGAATGTCTCGAACACTAAGATTTTCACATCATCAGTCACAAAACAACAGACAGACAGACAGACATTTTTTATCACATGCAAGCAGAATCTTTAGGAAGCAGGAAGGCTGTGAAAAGGAACATCTGAATAAGACTGAACTCGGTGTAGCGAGGTTTATTCAAATTAATGAAAATAACGGCTGAATAGATCGCCTTATTACATCAATGATCTGCTTCCACCCCACATCCTTGCAGATGCACAGCTCAAGAGTTGTCAATCTTTCATCCCACATAATTATCGTTGGATAACAGGGATGCTGTGAAACTGGATGTGCCGTTAGTGACGGGCTCTCATCTCAAACGCATCATCACAAACCACAAGAAAAACCTTTAACGACAGTCTCATATTAGGTTAATTTTAATGAAATTCAACACGATGATATTGAATATGTATTATAATATATATATTTGTATGACAATTAATGTCGTATGACGCTTCTATGTAATTTAATTCATCCCCCAGAAGGGGGTGTTGTGGTGGTGTCACTTGAAAAAGTCTCAATAACTCGTCAGCGCGGAACCGAATGACATCGTTAGTGGAAGTGGTATGAAGAAAAGGCACTATCTACTTGCTAGATACAGTGGTAGCTATTGGTAGGAAATACAGGATGTTCACCAAGACGTAACCGACCGATGATATATGCCCGCTCAGTTTCTAATTACATATGTATTCATTCATTGTATAACGTAAAAAATATATAACAGACAGACGTAATATGTGGAATATGGAATTATTACGATTCGTTCATAATAGAAACAAACAAATGGTCGAATTCTTTAATATCGTAATAGTAATATACAAAACGGAGTTACGACTCCCAACACAGTATAAGTAATGAAGTCGTTTATAATCAGCCTGTACATAAATATTGGCCCGATTTGAATAACGTACAAAATAAAGTCGCGACTATGTTCATTTGGCGGACCGTCTACCCACGGACCTAAGGAGCACTCACAAGCGAATCTAGACCTTAACATATTAAGTTAGAGTCCAATTTTACATATTAATGTAAGTCTCATTGAAGAACCTCTTCACTCGACCCGTGATCATGCATCACTTGCTCGAAGCGAACGCGTTTTGAATTTCGAATCGTGGTTTTCGGAAATGGAACACTTTGAATTTGGAAGTCAGCGTTCGAATTTTATAATTAAAAAACTTAACGAGTTGGCACCAATTTCGTAACAGATTAAAATATATTCGGTTGAGTATTTTTTTACATTCAGCCAAACTGAATTGGTATGCAATCCGGTTCTTTGTGACTTCTGAAATATATCTCGCCCATTTTAATTCATGTATACTATAATGGAGTTACGATTTTAAAAGCTTAACATTACTACAGAAATAAATGAGAAAATTAAATATTGCACAAAGAGCAAGGAGGTCGAATTTCATTGTAAGCCTCATGGCTAAAACCAATGGAAAATGCACTTATCTGATTGAAATAGTACATTTGTGTAGTAAACCGGAGGCGCTGTAATGAGATAACCCAGTTTCAATCAGAGTCACGACATTGGTATTGACGTACCAGGTCCCCTTGAAATCTACGAAGATTATGTTTATTAATATGGGACAAAAGTCTATTTGATTAAATATTGTTTAAATTTCCTTATATATTTGTATTTATATCTGCAATTTAACCCACTGTTAGTGATTTTAGAAGATTGTTTTTAATAATGCAAACTATGTCCATTTACATTTTTTGCTATTATATGGCTATAAAAAGAATTAACGGTCGATACAACTGCTTTTGTAAGAATCATTTTGATTGGACTAGCAGTTTTTGTACTTACGTCGAATAGACATACAAAATAAGGTAAATAAACTGAAAGAAGACGTCCTTCCAGTATTATCACTACGTCACAAGATATATAAGCATCGTAGCAATACGCGTGATGTCACCAATTGATTTAAACCCTGGGTTTGGACGGTATGGAAAGTCATTCCAGAAATGAAGAAGCCTTTGGAAAATGTACCACTAGTATATATATGGCCTAGAGCACCAGTAAATCCGGCAAAATAACGACTTATATACAACTATTAAATTTAATAAAAAAATTAATTGTAATCGTACTAAAACGAGTAGTATCCTAATCTACATTGAATTACAATAAATTAATTATATACTACAAATTAATAACTAAACATTTTGGTTGATAAATTTTATGATGAAAAATCCTCGATGCATCCATCGGTCGAGGTAAGTCGATTGTATTCAGCGACATAAAATCCTATGGCCAATGATGCAAGGTGCCTTCGTGTCGGCCTTGAACTGTTCGACAACCTTGATCGAATCTTCGACAACGGTAAACATGCAAACATTTCTTATCTATCTAACAAATTCTTCCTACTTCGCGAGAACGTGGAGAAAATATCTTAAATAAAATAAAAATTGTATGTAACAGTCATATTATTTAGATACAGCAAAGAATTATTCCGTACGAAAATAGGAATGGTATTTGTGTCAAACGTACATAGTGTCCTGCATAGTGCCGTCAAAGGCTGGTCAAAGGTCAAGTCCATACGACCAGCCAAAGACAAGCTAAGGAATCCTCATACTAACTCTATTTTATTCAACAAAACAGTGATTTACGTTTTACGTAGTCGCCTGAATCGCTTTGATTCATTCAAACTACTATATTCCAAACTGAATTTAGAATGTTTACATTCACAATTACCTGTTTGAAATCTAACTGCACTTTATATAATCTGTGACACAGTTTGTTTTTAATGTATAATCTGTTTCGCGTTAGTACACCTGTTTGAGGTTTCCGCAGCCCAATGGCGCTTTGTTCAAAACAATTATATGTTTATTAATATTTGTTACAATTAATAATATAATTAACAGAAGGGAATAAGTAAATAAATGTGAGGATAGCCCCAAGGCTCCACCACTTGACAAATGCCTCAACACTAAGGGATGCAATTTATTCTTCCCGGGATGATAGTACGCTTTTATTGGGCCACTGGTCACTTCGGAATTCGCGCTATTTATTTATTGTACTGAGCATAGTGACATATGTTTGGGAAAGCGAGCGGAAAAGTGAAAACAATATTATATAGAAAAAACCTATATTAACATTTCATTCAAATCACACTATCATTAATACATCTTTCTTAATTAAGAAACATGATAATTAAGACTAAATTTTATTTTCCCATTTTTTATAACTACGGTGAGCACTGAAGCGGTTATTTACAACTATTCTCATATGTGGTATGTTTAATTTATTTCATATTCAAAATACTTTATGTATTTTCCGCACAACTGTACAACGGAGTATATTAAACGGCGGAGAAGTCGCCGGGCGGAGGACAGCATTTGGTTTTTATACACCAATGCTTTGTCGCATTCTTTTCGACTTTTGTATATTGGCTGGCACAGACTTCAACATCTCACAGACAGGACGTTAATGTTTTTACTTCCAAACAAATACTCATCTCAACTTACAGTATAGTTTGTGGAAGTGAATCATGAGCTATCTTTGATATCCTGGCTTTGAATATTCTTACGTACGGGCAATAAATCAGAAATTAAACGGACATCACTGGTGCAACATTGTTGTAAGGATAGCCGCCTTAGGTGTACTTTATAAGTTTTAATACGTAATTATTATTATAAGTTTTGTAGTTTTCGCATATCATTTGAATAATAATATCTTAATATATTATTTGTTTCGTTATTCATTAAATCACGAACTAACAATACGAGTACATGCAACGTTTTGAGAGGAAACAATTTCTCAAATCGTAGTTTATATATAAAAAATGTCCGTGTCTGAATCATAAAAGATCTGTGATCACTAAGTCCGTCTAGTAACTAATAAGCCTCAACTAATAAATCTCTCATAATGTTGTCTCTTGTGTTATTGATTCCAGTAATTTGGTCTACCGGTTTTCCTGTTTATTCGATTTCAGTCCACAGACCGACATATTTTACTATCAGGGGATTTAAGTACAAAAAAATTCTTTATACTCAAACAATACGAAGTTTAAAGTAAATTTTTTTATCATTAAAAGCATATTTTTTTATTGTTTTTATTAATTAAAGAACTTTGTTTAAATATTGTTCGAATAATTAAGATAATAGTAGAATTAACCGCAATTGTTATTGAGTGTATGGAATGGACAGCGGATAGTGATGTACGTAGGTATATAAAAAAATAACGGTTTTCAGCAAATGTTACCTTAATAAAATATTCAAGTATATCTATTTATATGTATCGTTGATTTTTATATGATATTAAACATTTTGTACAGATTTCATAACAATAAATCGAATTGTAATAATATACAAACTGATACGCTCGTCCAGGAAACGCCGAACGAATCTCTCAGTCGTGTTTATCGTGTTTATCGATAGCTCTTTAATAATTCCCATCACTAGCGATAAATACTATCCAGGTTGTTCAATACGAGTGGTCCATTATGTGGAGAGCAGGAATTAATGATGATTTTATTCTGCGGTGTTGGCAGCTGAGAGTACATCAAGCATTTTTATAGTAAACTGTACGGCTTATGTTACAACACTATTTGGAATTGTTGTATCTTTAGTTGTTATATACATAAATATATATGTATATATACATATATGTGAGATTTAATCTGTACGTGTGTCGTTGCGGTCGATCCCCTGTAATCGAGAATCGGCCGCTACTGTTAATGGCGGCGTTTCTATTAGTTTTTATTATTCCCAGCCCCAGCAAAAACGATTTTCCCCATGGCCTCTGTAATTGTACACCAATATAACGATGGCCCGACCAATTAATACGGTTGATATGTGAAATTGTTTGTGTTTCGTTACCTAATGCTCTGCGACTAGTTTTTCTTGATATTTTAGATTGAAACTAATTTTGGGCTATTTGTAATATATGAATTATTTTCGATACATAATCATTTTATTTTATTAAGTGAAGATATATCTATATTTTTTTTCGTTTCACGTCAAAAAGTATGAATTTCAATTTCGCTTATAAGTTTCATTACATATTTTAACGACTAACATTTCCACATTACCTTTCGAAAGTTAATGAAATTGCTTAAAATAGTCGGGATCAGATCGAATTTGTTGTTGAATTCAAGTATGAGGTCGGATTTGATCTTATTCCGGCATGTATATAGATTATGAAGACCGTACAGGCGTCTCGCATACTTTCGTTTAGACCTCTCGTTGAATGTAGACATGATCTGTTATTCTTGGGACAAGTTCTAAGATATCTCCTATAATTTATTGCGAATTCAGCTGAAACTTTATCTCAGCATTACACCTTAATATGCGAGTTAAGGATTTGTTCTTCTCCTATGACTATTACACAATCACCGTCTCGTCATCAACGTAAAGGAAATATCTCAAGATAGATGTGTGGTTTGTAAATTTAATATCAAACTTAGCGAACCGGAGTTACATGTGTAATATACTAGCAGTACAGAGTAACAACTGTATTGTAGCACTGTATTGTCTTACTGTCGCAAGTCTACAACTGTCAACTGAAACACGTGCAGTACTAAAGATCGCCTTAGGCGGTTTAGAGTACAGTCGGCGACTCAATACTTACCTGAAGATGTTGCAAATTATTAACCAAATTTAATATGATGAAACAGGTTTTGCCTCAACTACTCCCGGTTCAGGTGCCTCGTGGGTTGGACGGACAGCCTGAATCAGATAAAAGGTCATTCTTATGTTAAATCTTTACCTAATCTTATTTTATTTAAGATTACTATCATAATGTGGACAGATACACTTCATTTATAGACACTTTCTACGCTCCTTAGAGCTTCAGATTTAAACTTACATTAAAACCGTCCAAAGACAACTGCAGCTGATAAACTGGTTCGTACTTAATATAAATATTCTAAGTGCAAACTTAATTAAATCATATAACATAAATATTTAATGTATTAAAAACTATTTGTCATTATTGTCCGTTGACGTCGACTGTACAAAGGTACAGCCACAATGCAAACAAAAGCGCAATCTGCGGCGAACAAATCTTAACATTCATTACAGAGTAGAAAATGGTGAACCTGAATTTATTCACGCTAACCTCACACCGACGGTCGTTGTAGCTTTATTAAAATAAATAAAGTATATGTATATTAATTTAAAAAAATATTCCAATCTTTGGAATAGTTGAAACATTCTGGCAAGTCCTCCAATAGCTGAAAATACAGAAATTTCAAAGTTAATTTAAATATCTAACACAAAAAGTATAAATAAAATTCTTCAGCCTATATAAAATTGTATGCTTCGATAATACTAACAAGGTTGTCAAACTCGTCGATGGCCAGTTTTTTTAATGATATAAGATGTATGAAAAATATATTAATGTCAGGAATCGAAGCAGCAACCCTGGGTGATTCCGCTCGCGGAGCCCATACCGCTCTCACAATACACCTGAAGCGGGCAATCGCTTCGTATAATGAGAGAGAATATTACCCGATCGCCTGAGGCATTTTTAATTTTCAGACGAATCAGCTCCAAGTATACGTTTTGCAGCCTCCGTAATCAACTACATAGATTATATTGAACGTTACCCGCACTAATAACACGAAAATATAATGTCGAGTGCTATATTATATGAATGTACTGCGTCTCTGGATGGCGTTGTAAATATCATTTAATGGTGATGTAATTATTGCAGGGGATTCTTCGTTCAGCTGGTAACGGTTCGTTGGGCACTGTGTGACTTCCCATAAATAATACAACTCCACATAACTGTGATAACGTCGTTAAACCGAATGAATGTAACTAACTATACGTAACATATATCTTGGAATGTATAAAGGCTGGTGAGGCTTTCAATAAACATTATAGAAGAGCAACAATTCTATCGGAAAATAATATGGAAAAATTAAATATAAAAGACGCCATCAAAATGGAAAAAAAAAAAAACATCAATTTATAAGTTATTATTAGTAACAGTAAATTAATTAGAACTTTTGTCGGGATTTTTTTTTTCCAATACTCAGTCTGTGTGTTGTGTATGTCCGTCTATATGTTCGTGATAAAACATGAAAGTATTAAATTAGTTTGAATGCAACTGTAATAAGCCCCGACCAGTGCCCGACCAGGGCAAGACAATTCGTCTTTAACGTAATAGAATGAGAAAATTATCATTCCAGGTAAAAATATTTTTGCTAAGAATAAGAAGTGCGTAATATTTAGCCTGGAAATGCTGTAATAATATCAATGTTATCCATATTATAAATCAATAACTGTACACAATATCGCCGGTAAGACCACATGTTAACGGTAGCGGATTCGATGCCCGTGGGATGTCTTTACGAGGCTACAACTGGCCCCTACTATTAGGCGATCACTATTAGCTAACAAGGATCCAAAAATTTTGGATACGGTATCACAAAAAACAATTTAAATACTCAACAGACATATAAGAGACACATTTTGTATGTAGTTACATTATATTTGATATATTAAATTTATTATCACTCAATATAATTTAATTTTCATGATATTTACATAGGTCGAGCTGAAATCGAATTATAACGTATCGGTATTAGCAATGTCACATCCATTTAAGGTGAATATTGCTCGCTGTAACCCCTATACGTTGCTAGCACGTAAACTGCGGCGATCGTAAAAGAAAATGCGTCCGCAAGTTTAGGAAATATATTTATTTATCGATTCCTTGCGTGCGATTGTCTGTTTGTTAATAATGAAACAAACAAACCGAAATACTCGGCTATCTTGTGTAAGATGAACCGTAGGTTATGGTAAGATAGTACTGAAAAACTTTATACTTCTACTATTTCAATTATTATCAGCATTTCTATTTAACACTGCCAATGCCTAGAACGCTTTATTTAATATTTCATATGTATTAAAGTCAAATATTATTGCCTATATCATAGTTAACATTTAGAACATCAGTAAGTTCGTTCCAGCAATTCTTTAATAAATAATCTTCAATAAAATTTTATAA
>DVQP01000544.1:0-21501 GCA_018231745.1 Danaus eresimus
ATATACATGGAATGTCTATGAAAATATAGCTTTATGACATTATTGTATTTCCCAAAAAACCTACCTAAAATATAAAATTGAAATTTTCAGATGACATTGATTGTTACATTGTCAAACTGGAATTATTCAGTATGTTTATTTGTTTACATATAAAAACTCATTCTGTCAATACGGAACTGCATACAGAAAATGTTTCGAGGCTAAATTTGAAAGCATTGATAATATTTTCAACATTTTTACATGTTGCAATTGAAGTGTATGAATGTATATTTTTTACAATTAAAATAAATTTAATTTAAATATATAAGTATTTTAATCATTAATTAAAGAATCCGAGACTATGTGGTTGATTGTTAACAACCCTAATAAAATGTATTACAAATTGTTTCATTATCATGCCATTAATGTTTACAGGAAAACTTGGAAGTGTTAGTTCACTGTAAACACTAAACATACTCAGAATTATGGATCTAGTTTAGAAATCTGTGCAAATAAATTAAAACAAAAATAGGATGTTTGAAATGTTTTTAAGTTCAAATTTAAAAAAAATATTATAAACAATAAAAATAGTAATACATTTAAATTAATAGACATTGCTATTTATTACAATAAAATCTTTTTTTAAATAGATGATATCAATCAGAAAAAATATTTCAATAACATATATTTATTTTCTTAATTTCTAAATGTTAAACTATCTATAAAAAAGTATGTCTATGTGAAGTAAATTAAAAGAAATTAGAATTTTTGTTGGTTTTTAAAGCATAAAGCGCACCTACTTGCTTATTAAATATTTATTTAACATTAAATTATTCATCATGATCACAGATGAATCACCCTGACACTATTGGAAAAGTTAATATAATATGCACAGCCTTAATATTTATCTCCTCCTACATTTTAACAAGCTATCTTGATATAAGTCTATTGAAATAAGTTTGAAAGATGAATCAAGTAAAATGAAATGTTTTAAGATTTCAAATACTATTTCCATAGCATTGAACATTAGTTTTACCTATATGATATTTCCATTTAAAGGTATATTTAAAAATAGACTAAATCGTCATATATTATCACGTAGATCTATAGATGTAAATTATAAAATAATATTCAACACCTACACAAGTATGATGCAGACAGAAAAGTTAAAATATGACACAACAATCAACATAGTTTGTAAAAGACACCTGCTGTTTCGTAATAACCCTATTACAAAAACATATCTAGACTTGATTTATTACGAAAAATACAAACCTTTATAACATTTGTTCAATAATTGTATCCAATGACGGAGAAAACAGATGAATTATGTTTCGCTAATATCCAAATGTCACAACGGTTATCTTGTTATATTTTGCTACTCGTCGTTCCTTTTTCAAATAATAATCACAAAACACTTATTTCAATCACAAAAAATGCACATGTACGAAACGGATGATTGGTCTTATTCAATGACACTAATGATCGTTCGAAGAAGTAAAGGTACGGAATAATAACACTGTAATCTAATCACTCCTTTGTTGGCAAAAATCACTAGCAAGTGGAAAATTCTCGCAAACAAAATCAATAAACAGTTGACTAGATCAAGAGGTTGTATGCAAGACTAATTGTGAGAACGTAGAGTTAAAAAAATTTAAACCTAGAATCATGAATTTTCTACAATTTAAACATAGTTAAAATAATCAAATGCTCTTGTAGCAATCCTGACCTATACGGCACATATTTAATCACCCATTGATTGGCTCAACCTCAGAACACCGATGAATCCATTCCGTAGTTATGAACGACGCACATGTGAACGCTGCCTAAATGAAATATTGTCTGTGGTAAAATAAAGACATATGTACATGATCGTTTTGTGCATAGGTTATACTATATAAATTATGGTGTCACTATTTTTATAAATTGAATTATAATGTTTTTATTATTATGTAAAGGGCTATAAAGAAGTCATTACTTTTGTTTGAGGAATATATGCCTTGGAATCAATATTTTAAAGGAATCATAATTTACAGGCGATACTTCCAGATATTCTTTTTCAAACGTTTATCAATATTCCTATATATGTTATCATTGTTAAATTTATATTAATTGCCAAACAAAAGAGAAAAAGTTTTTTTGACAATTAACTAAACAAACCAATTTTCAAAATTATGTGTCGATTGGATATAATTTTGTTTAAGTGTATTATAATTAATTTTCTCCATTTTTAAATATACATTTTAAGTTCTTTTAGAGGTAGTATATTTAAAAACTATCTACTAATCATATTATGAAGATTGATAGTGTTATGTAACACGAAGTCATAATCTTACACACTCCAATCTTGATACAGCCATACGACAAATTACAAACTACTGATTTATATATACAGTTGATTTGGGATATTTAGAATATCTAAAATAGAAATGTGTGGTCACGTCTTATCTTAGAGAAAATATATATTTCAGTTCTCTTGCCCATTTGTCACAGGTATTTGCATATTTTGTCGATGTCGACTATAATTTTAGAAAAGTTTAAGATACTCAATCCAAATAACTGTTAACAGTTGACATATATATCTACCAGTTAGTGGACGTAATGTAACTATATCTTTATGGCCTTTATGTTTAACCGCGAACGTGTCGTCGACTAATTAGGTCGAAAAACCGGCCTAGCTTTTTGTTCTAAATACGTTATATGGGATATATATTCAAAGCTATTATCAAATGCTGAATACTAAGTATTAAACTTTAAAAAATAAAAAAAATCACGTAACTCTTCTCTTTTCCTGTGTTTACTTTTCTATATATGTGTTTAAGATTTTTGGAACATTACTGTGGCAACTGAAACACAGTTTTTAGGAATTAAGATTAGCTACTAGTTTTATCCTGTAATAATAATACTTTCACAAAAATTTGTTAACAGTTAACTTTTACTTTTTATTGCATGGAATGATTATTTTTACCCTTAGAGTAAAGTAATTATTCGTCTGCAGAATTTGTACAGTTCATAGTTTCTAGGATTTGTATCCACGTAACATTCAAAGAATTTACGGACTTTGAGAAACCGAAATAGAAACCAGAAATTTCTCCGAGTAGTTCATATGAAAATATGTTAAAAAAAAATTACACACAAAATGTTATTTAATAAATAATTTTAAACACTATGTTTTATTTTAACTACATGTCTAAATTAATATATTTTTAATCAACATTTATGCACTGAAAAATATAATGTACTATAGCCCATAAATATATCACAATATAATACGTTTTTTTAAAGAAATAATTTTATGTTCCTCATTCATATATATATAACGACAAAAAACTTAATCTAATATGTATATTAGTGACCAAAACATTTCATGTTATTTTCAGTCTAGTGGAAAAAGAATTTTAATGTCTGTATATTAAAAAAATATTTTGTTATTACGCCTACATTAAGTTAGGACTTGTAATAAGAAACTGTTTGTAGGTGTGAAAAATATTTGCCATCGGATCTGTGTTAAGAAAACTTATTAATAGACAAGTGTCCGTAATTATCTAGCCAAGCTGTATTCTTATTTTAGACCATCGCATATATTAACGTCACATGTGTATATTTTTATGTATCTTTTTTGGGATCAGCCCACACGACACTTCAAAAGTACATGTATTACATGATATGATTAATTAAAGTACTTACTAGTATGAAGCATTCCTTGTTGAGTCAATTACTATATTTTATTTTATTTTTTGGTATAAATACTTTATTGCGTCATTCATATATTTTACTCTTTGAAAATTTAAAATACCGTTATAGAAACTCGTAAATGTTTGATAGAATGTTTCTATACTACGTTTAAATTTGAATTTTTCAAACTCAACAGAAATCAGTTCCGTTAATTATTTTTTTTATAAACCGAGTGCGGAGTGACTGATATTATGATTTATGCTCTTGCAAATTGGCTTACACAAATTTACATTTTCGTCCATTGCAAATGCGTTTTGTGCCACATATTTTCAGTCATATAAAGTTTCCTGTAGGTAAAGTAAATAAAACTAATATACATGTTTTTTTTAACTTAACTATGTAGTTTTATTTTTAAGAATTTATGTAAAAAAAAATATCTGTCCAACGACACTATACTTTATTGTGTCTAATTTACAGAGATAATATTTTTAATATCTTCTTTGTACTTAATTATTATATCACATTAAATTCAGTGATGAATACTAAATTATATTGTATTTTTGAATAATGAGAGATAAGACAAGAAAGAGAAGATTAAGGTTTTTAGCTTTTAAGTTAAGTAAACATTTATTTTGGTTTGAGATGTTATTATGAGTAAATATTTCGTTTCGTTTATTTTTTTAATATAATACCTACTGATAATTAATAATACAAGACAGCTACACTACAATTTTTTATTTGGTAGTTTTATGAAAACAAAAGAACGCTTTTGGATTATTTTATCAAATGAATTGGTTTTTTTTTTCATTCAGAACAATTCGTATCATTAAAAAAAAAACAAATATTAAATTTCGGATTTCAAATTGGGATGGATTCAATAAAAAGCCATTTATGTACAACAAGATATATTGGAATGCATTAGTGTTATCCCTCTAAGTATACTTTCTAAGATCTATTGGAAGACATATTTGAGGCATGCAATATTTTTATGCAATATCACCAATACTGATATCAATTTAGATTCAAAACTTTTAAAAAATGCACATTGTAAATAAGACCAAATAAAAAATAAAATATAATGAGCTTCGCAATAAAAAATATGAATAATTAAATCTTACAATGTATAATACTGTTAATGCACAAAAGTGAGTATGGAAGATATTTTAACCAAATTTATATAGCCTTCAAGGTTTTCCGGAGAATGTCCAAATAAATTTCAGCGTGTTTCTTCCGGAACACTAGAGCTGGTCTTAGACGAATGGCGAATTCGCCACAAACACCTCCCAACACACCTAGAAATAAAATATATGCCCTTTGATATAGTCTCTGAGAAAAGTTAATAAAATAATGAATAGGCCACTTTTATTTTCATAACAGATCTGTGAGTAAAAAATAGCCTTTTATCGAGATTATTTTTCAAAAGTATAAACAGTATTTATAAATAGTATAAACAAAAAGATGTGCTTCTACCATTGACTTACAAAGAATAGGGCTGCTGGGTACATAGAAATATTTTATGCTACTAATGTTTTCACGGTAAAAGCTTTTAAAAATAATTATTTTAAAAATCTGATCTTAAAAGTTAACTGGCGATAGATATTTTTGGTATGTATTTACAAAAATTATCTTGTTTCATTAAACCTATCATACCAACGTTTTTCCAATCAGTTATTTCGAACTGAATTGGTTCTACTTTGGCCATTCTATCAAAGAAATATCATAATCTATTCAACCCAAATGACATTCGTTTGAAATTCTTACCATTCTTCTTGAGGTCGGCGTTAATTTTGTCCCTACATTCAGTAGTGCAAGAATTAAAAGCCAGGAAAGTGCCTCGCCCTCGCACACTATTCACCAAATTAGGGAATTCTTTCTCCAATTGGTGTAGACCACACTTGAGAACGTTTCCTGTTTCATTGACATTTTCAAGTAGTTTTTCATTTTTGATAACATTCAACACCTTCTCCAACAATATCAACTTGCCAGGATCTCCCATCCATGTATTGAACACTCTGTATGGATGCGATGGTCTAAAATATAAAGTGACATTCTGGTTAGTGGATTCATTTAATTTATTTATATTCATTAACAAATTACTAACATGTCATACAACTTGGTATATTAACTCATTAATAAGATAACAAACAGATGTTACTATACTCACAAGCATGATATGATAACACACTCGTGGAGAATATTGATAATAAAATACCAATAAAAGATGACTGGTAGTACTTATATAGGGACAAAGACCATAGAACTTTAACTTCAACTGCTCCCAGTTTAATTTTCTCCTGACATTTTCGTTAAGAAAAATTTGTCGCACTTAAAATTTACCCGTCTGGAAACTGTTTATGTGGAAGTGTTGTCATATAACACATTATTAAGGTAATTTCCATCAGTTTTGCGAGTTATTCGATGCAAAAAAAAGTGGGGTAGTTTGAAAAAAAAAAATACAATAACGGAAAACCCTTTATGAGTAGTATTACGTTAAATGCAATAATTTTACTAACTTTGTCTCAACATTGAAGTAGAATCCTCCGGTTAGCATCTTCTTGCTGAATGTGACTACATCAGGCGGTGACGGCAGATCGAAGTGTTGGTAGCACCACATACGACCTGTCGGACCACAGCCTGTCTGAACTTCATCCACTATCAGGGCTACCCCATTCTGGAAAATGGATAGATATTTTCAGTTTATTCAAATACACTTCATCTATATATACAATCATTCAAATTCCTCTACTTTTATGACATTTTAGGTTTAATATTCTTAAATACCTGTAGAATTATTTTAAAACTTACTCATTGAAATAGGCGAGTTATTAAATCTGTATTTTTCTCAAGAAGTCATATTATGACTTTTTAATACTTTTTATTGTTTTATTATACTTTTCTTCTCTTAAAGCGAAATTGTCATCAGGTAAAGATGTTTTTTTTGTATTTAAATTTTTTTTAGATCAAATTTCTTGTAATAAAATATCTACAACAATATTCATTGAAAACTTTCTAAAGAATTATTTAACCATTGCTATAACACATAGTTACAAATAATAGTCTAAAAAAAAACTAAATGAGAAGTAATGCAAAAAATAACCTTATCTATAGCAAAGAAAATATAAATTGTTTATAAATTTGAAATTTAAATTGAGAACAGCTGGAAAAAAAGCACCCATAAAAAATCTATTTATAATCTCAAGTTATTAACCTGATTACAAATTTTCTGTAACTTCTGGAAGAATGCTGGAGACGCTTCATGATCGCCGCCCTCGGATTGTATCGGCTCCACTATGACGCCAGCCACTGGGTTAGCTTTCTTCTTATACTTTTCAATAACATCCGCTACTTGCTCCAGGCATCTATGAATGATATGGTTTCCTTTATAATGAAGATAATTAATAACTTTCTACGTGGGTTCTGTTACATTCTATTTTTATACAATCAAGAGAATATTTGTCCTAAATGATCTTCTAACAAAATGACTTGATCTAATAAAAAATTTCGGAGCTAGTGTAATTTTATTATTAAGGTGTTATTTTGTCAAAGTGTAGTAAAAAAATCACATATTAAATTCAATGTAACGAAAGAAAAAAATCCTGGAAGTAAATCATGCATTACTTGTTCTTTTCCGTGTGGTCATTGAACACCAGCACTAATATAGGTCGACGAGGTACCCTTAATCAATTTTATACTATTGATATCAAATTATATTCACATGGAATTTTTCAACATTTAAACATTTTTCATCCTTACATCCGTATCGCTTATGGACAAGAACATGTTTTCTGATAATTAAAAGAGGAAATTGTTAAACTTCAGTTTGAAAACTCAAACGCATACAATAGGCACTAAGCTGTAAATCATGTCGGTTTACAGTAATGAACGACATCTTTATATTTGTATCTCCGCATTACTGAGGCCGCTTTTGTAACTAATTACTATTTTAAAGATAGCTGAGTAAAGCTATTTCTTTTGGCCGATAGCAAAAAATATATATTCCGAATACAAAAAAAATATCGCCAAGTTTTTTGTTTGTAAGCTTGATTTTACCGCTAAGTTTTTTTTTATCTTTACATATAACATTTATATAGTGGGTATACCTTAAAATAATTCCTTTATAGTATACAGCATGAATATCATTTACGTATAATACGTACCAACTACCTATTGTAATAAAAAGAGGGTAGTTGAAAAAAATTCTTAAAAATTTCTATGTTATATTCGAAACAATAAAAATGATTAATACCGGAAGTATGTAAACCTTTTCTTTGACACAAAACCTACCGATTTTTTTATGGAATTATCTAATACTTAACGTAAACAGGACAATCGAATAATTAATATTAACTAAGACATTTTGAAAACAGAGCCTAGGACTTCATCTATTTAGCAATGATTAAAGACGATAAGGTTTATTTTATACAAAGCGATTCACCAATTGACTACATTTGAATACATTGGTAACAATCTATTTTGAGCCAATGTCAAATGTTACTACTGGCATTGATGAAGGATAACGTCACCTGTGATGGAATGATAGATATAAAATCTATCCACATATAACCGTTTACGATAAGTGTCACTAATATCAATACATTATCACAACAGTAGGATAAAGCTATGCTATGATAAATAAGTAAGTCGACCTTTGAGGGAAAAAGTCATTTCCAAAATAACATTTCACGGTGACTGAGACGTATCGTGTTTTGGTGTATTTTGTGCTTTTTTTTACAAAATTAGAGCATATTTTATTACCTAATTATCTGTAAGCGTGATCGCCAGGAATATTCTAGGGCCAGTTATTTTTTTAAATAAACACGTAATTTATTTTAGTTTTTTTTAAATATATTTATATTGATAAGATTATATTCACGTTTAATTATTATATATGGGTATAAAAGAAAAAACTTTTATACGAAACTGGTCTCGTTAAAGTGAAGCGTCAATTAGTATTGAACCATTGTATTGGCTATTTTTTTGTATAACCGGTATATAAAATAGTCTATACGGCCAACTGTGAAATAATTCCAAAGTGCAAAAATAAAAAACAAACATTAAAAGTTCTAAGCTCATTAATGACCTTTCTTCACATTTATTTATAAACATCAACATAAACCGTTACCTTATAGTTGCTAAGTTACCGGTACAGAATTCTCTAATCTGAAGAGTTGCTGGTTAAAAAAAAGAGTAACAGAGTAAAATTCTTCACCTTTAAATAATAAACAGATGTATTTTATTAGCTGACCAAAAAAGACGATTAAAGTGGGGTAAAACATATAAACAATACAATGGCAAAGAATAAGTAACTCTATGGACTATAAAATACTTACTTCTCGTCCTCTTTATCGTTTTCCCTCTGATTTTCTTCTAACGGATACTTGTATCTGGGAAATGGTGCCACGGGCCAGTCGAAAGCGGGGCAATCCAACTTGTGAATGGGCTTTGAACGTGTAGTACTTAGTGCACCGAATGTACGGCCGTGGAAAGCACCCTACATGTACAAAAAAGTTGCGGTATACATATATTTTAAAATATCAATATATGGTCTGTGTATCAAAGCTAAGTTGATGAGAGTGGCTAATAGAAAATTGTGATTGCTTTTATTCTTGGACTTTTAATTTATTATTATATCAACTTAGATATATAAGGGACACCCCAATATATATATACTGTTTAAGAAAACTAGTATAAGAGAAAATGTCATAATACCTTGAATGATAAAATAGATAGTTTAGGAGCACCGGGCGGTTGGTTAACCATGCAAGAAGTCATTTCCTCTTCGGTGAAGTCAATCTTCCCACACCTTTCCTTCTTCCGATACCACATGAAGACTGTCTTGTAGGCGTTCTCGTTTGAACACGAACCACACATCATGGTGGCGACACCATTCAAACCAGAGGGCGCTACCTCCATCAACACGCTCCGTAACTTCTGAGGCCAATCGGACCCCGGAAAAACGCCAAGCGCCGGCCGATTTATGAGAGAACGCTGTTAAATTACAATATAATTAAAATGCCTGTACAATTTTTTCCTATGAAAACCAATAAAATTTGATATTAATAGAAATTATAACAAAAAAATATACTAGTAATTGAAAATTGCCGTACACATCACTTACCAAAGCATGTTCTTCATTAAAAGCCTTCAACAGTTCTGGATGGTTATAACCGATGGGTATCGACGAGATCTGAGTAAATGCATCCAAAAACGTATTCCCATCCGCGTCCACGAAGTAATTACCAAAACTCTTGTCATAATCAGCAAACAACTGGACTGAATCGGCTTGCTAAAACACATTTCTCCATTTATCATATCCACAATTCCAGGATTATATTGACATTATTTAGGATAATTTTGATAACAGGTAACTAATAAATAAGTTAGTGTTTTATTTCGAGTCTTACATGTTATTCATCTAAATAATTTTATTATAGGAAATCTGTACTCACCGCTACTTGTCTAAGTTACTCGTTAGATACAAAATTTTAAATTGAAACGAACAATTGCAGCAAAGAGTGATTTTTATATCAGATTGTATGTGTGGGACTTCCTAAGTAACCTAAATAAAAAAAACTCTGTCTATTAATACCAACATTCATCACCAATGTAGTTACCTGTAGTGATGATAGGTCTTTGAGTAAAGCCTTTGTTTTCGGTCCTGGCACAGACGTCTTGATCTCTGGTTGCGCTGGTTCACTTTGTGCTACTGCAGACAAACCCCTGGTATCTGAAACAATTTCGTACATTTTATTGAAATTCAAGTCTCTCCTACTCCCGACTGCATGTCCGTTCAAAGGACTCATACTAACATCTGAAAGGCTGATAAATGTTTACCATTTTTAACATTACTTTTTTTTTGGAAAGAGTGTATTTAATAAAAATTACTAACGTTATTAAGATTAAATCCAAACGAAAGTCCTTTTAATGCTAGAGCTTATCAATTCTTTAAAACGCTTTAAAGACTTATAATCATGGACTATAGTATAGGGAATACAGAAACCAGTTTCATTTTTCTAATTTTTGTTAGAAAATATTATGATAGTATTATGCACCGTGATTCCTTGCAACTATGTTGACTATGAACAATGATGTTAACCAATAACATTTTTACATGTAGCAAATAATATTTATTTATGACATGATGAAATAAACAAAAATATTTATAGACAAACAGTCCTATTTACTTATTGATATCGAATAACAAGTGTTTGTACAGTGTGATAGGCCGCTTCTATAAATATAGCAATGTCCTAACTACTTTTGCAAAACCTAAAAGAAAACAATAATTTTAAAATATTATTTGTGTTCGAATTAAACTATCGAACCTAAATTAATCGTAGGGCAGCATGTCTAATGTGGGCTGTATAGAACATGGCCTTATTCTACTGAAGATCAATTTAAAGTAGCTTATATGACTTCATTTCATTCGATGAGTGAGAACACCAAGGTCTTATCCCATTTTTCTTTTCTAATTTTTATATTTAATTCCCTCTAATATTTGTATAGTCCTTAAGACATATACCTGAGATATACATCTGAAGTATGACATTTAAGAGGTGGCTTTATAAACACTGTACGTCTGTGTGGTCCTTTTGCAAAAAATACTTATCCAATATATCACAAGATTTTAAGAGTCTATTCCCAAGAGATTATTTTAAAATAAAGTACTGTTTCTGATCTAGACATAAAATATTGGTTATATTTTCAGGTTAAAACACTTTACTAAATACAGATTATAGTGGTATTTTGAATAAAAAAACTAATTTTACTATTTTATTTAAATCCATTGTTTAAATCATATCGTATCAATTTCGACCACCGAATTCAAGCTTAAACAATTTTTTTTTTCAATATCAGTTATAATTTAGATGAACCCAGATAACACTAATTAAATAAGAGTGTCAAAAAAAGGTTTAGATGTAATAATAAAAAAAACAATAACTCTACCTAATATTGTTCTATAATAAAAATTTTAAAATAAAATTCATAGTCTTTGAATTTTTTTTTCTTTTTCACACCCAAAAACGTCGCCACTGCTGTGGTTATTTTGTTCCATTCGAGCAGTTATAAGCTTGATAAGAAGAAAAACATAAAAGCTACTGGGAGCCTGGTCTGGCTGCTTAAATGGGTGTTCGAGTAATAGGAATCCCGTTTCTTAAACGGCACCAAACGCGAAGGCGGTTTTGTAAGCCGGTGCGGTTTATTGATAAAACAACATTTTTTTTATGGCCTCCCTGAATCCTTTTATCTGATATGTGAAAATCGCGTGATAGTGATCTTGTTTTCCAAGTACTCTATCTTAATAATTCCATCACGGTCCGAAAAATTTGAGAGCATAACATTTCCTGTCGAGCATTTTGAATTTCTTCGGCGTTGCAAAAAATTAATTATCAAATCCTATTTTTAGATTTTTAACTGAAGTTTGGTTTCCAAACTAATATAGTGACTTCAGGTTTTATACATGATCAAAAAATCATACATAAGATGGTTGTTTTCTCAGCTACATGCCTAACAACCACTCTTGAATCTGCTAACATTTCATATTCATTCTTTTCTGCAGTAAAAGTCGGAAATAAGCATCCCTTATAATTTCCATCTCTAAATCTTAGTCCTTTTATGAAATTGTTCCTATCACAATTTATTATAATGTAAAATGATTCATACTGCAAAATGATTTCTACAATATATTTAAAACGCTATTACACTGCTTTAATTGAAATTGTATGAAATAATGAATAAAACATTATAGTTAACAATATATACAATAATCATCTTTATAATGTGAACAAATTGTCAAAATTATTATGAGAATTTGAGGAAAGTTGAATTATACTAAAAATTATTTTTGTTCACGTTCCCAGGTATATCATAAACACATCTTTTAAAATGCAAGTAGGATGTGTAGTTTAGTTATAGTAGTAATAAATATTCTTAAAAGCTTTTATTTCCAAAAGAATCATTATTTATACTCTGCTTTTATCTACACTTTCTATTGCAAAGACAAATATAATAAAATTTATAAAAACCTATATATTACACTAAACTATTCCATAAATATATTAACTGTGGATCATTTTATTATCTTCAGCTTACTTTGAACTAAAAAGAAATATTATCACACATCTATATCAAAAACCTAGAAATAAAATATATCATTAACATAAAATAAAGTCATATCCTAATAAATTATATACTACCCTGTTAATCATTCATACAAAGGTCTCATAACTTATTCAAGATATGCATAATAGGTATATTTCTAAATAAGAAAAACAATTCACTATTAACAAAGATAATAAACAGTCTTCAAATGTAAAACAGCTTTTTAAACTTATATTTTAATACAAATCAGTAATATTATAATACGATATTATTGTTATACGCTTTAAATATTTTCAATTTAAAATATAATTTTATTGTTCTTACATTTTATTGCAGGTATCTTCAATCCTTTGTTTAACAACGGCCTTCGGAAATTCAACATTTTTGTTTATTTTTTCGAATCTGTGTAGATATTATTATGTTTCTTTTCAATATTATATTAAATGCGATTTTTTAAAAAAAAGGGTGTATAACTGAGTGTTATTTACGTTATAAGGCCACTATTTTATCAATGGTTAAATATTTAAGTGGGTTCCCTACATTATTGAATGTCGGCCAAAAATATGAAAGATAATATTAACTTCAGAATATTTTGTATCTTCATAAAAAAATGGATTTTAACTTGTACCGATTATATTGCACAACACACAACGTCAGTCTAACTATAGCTAGTGAGTACTGGAATAATGATTATTCTGATTTCTGTCATCCTAACGGAATTGATTAAATAAAGGTAGGTACACACAATGTGATACATTGTTGTCTTTATTATTATGATTTTATTCTGATGTAATGGTATAACAAATAAAAAAGCAAAACAAGAAAAAGACTCTTAGTGAGTAACTTAACCAAATACCAATTTTATATTGACGTTATTGTTCACTTCGTTTTACTTTACAATGATTTAAAAAATATCTAAAAATTGCATCAAAAATATAATATTAGAATATTTGATTGCTCAAGTAAGCATATTACGAGTTTATTTATCAAATAATAAAATTTATTACACATTCTTTTATTTATTTCAATGCTAGTACACTTAATAATAGAGTTTTCAATTTATTCTGTTATTACATGAATAATTTAATAATTATATTTTTATTTTATCATAAAAAGATGTGATTAGAAATACTAAATAACTTTTATGTAACCGCCGTAATACCGATACGTCTCTCCGTATTTGATTGATTAAATTGAGGAAACTGCACCGTTTATGGACCATGACTACAAGGGGATACTCAGAATGGAAATGTACTAATAAAGTATCTTTGATCTTAAGAATTGACTTTATTTCATGACATTTCCATGTTATTGATAGTTAAGTATTTCTTTCGTCGTATTTTTATTAATATATCTTTTTTATTATTAAAAAGTTGAGAAATAAATGCAAAAGACAGTATTAAGGCATTATATGAAATTACCCTTATTTTTTCCTTGACCACCGAGACACACATTCGAAAACAACGATATTAACGCAATTTTGTTTTACTACAAAAAGAAAAAATGCATTTATGTAAATATATCTTTCTTTATCAATAGACTGAAGTCCCAAGTTATTCTTTCAAGAAGCCTCTTAATTTTATTATCGTTAATCTTGAAACTTTCACCAAGAGTCAACTAAGTTTTAATTAACTTTTAAAATATCTGATGGCTTATTTATATAAGATACAGTTTTTTCTAGACTAAATTAAACATTGTCAGAACCTATCCCTATTCCTAAATATTGCTCAAGCATATTAGTAGTTTTTAAATACATTTCCAAGAGTGATTTATTGAGTACAGTTAAAATTATATTAAAATATTTGTACTGACTTGCTTATAACACTGTCGATACAATCAAAAGCGTGATCAACAATAATACATAATGGTCTTGTCGTTTGTTATATATTATCAAATATTATAATATCATAAAAAAAAATGATGTATGAAACAAAACAAGGCCTTTGCTCAGCAGTGGGCACCGATAGACTGATGATGATAATGATGATGAAGCAAAACAACTCAAACTGGGATATTTGTCTATAACTTACGTGTATGTAATTACCCTAAGTAAAATTATTGCTAATTTTTTGTTTCTCTATTAGATATTGGCCTTTCCTTATAGATTTCGGCAATATCATGTGTGAATATTATACCTATTAATTTCGAGTATATATTATGTCAATCGTAAGGTTTCAGAATTCAGGTTGACTGTCAACTTCATATATGTCAAATCATAAAACCTATACCTAAATAATAAAGTGACCGTCAACTTCTCAAAATATACGGTTTATATTTTCTTGAATCACCTTTATTAACGTTTATTCAATAATTTCACTCCAATTACAAGTGTCGTATCAAAATGTTGAATAAAGTATTATTATCTACGGATGTAGCATTGATTTGTGTTCAACATGCTCTTTCAACAGAAAAAGAAGAAATTATGGGACTACTAATAGGAGAAGTAAACAATCTTTATACCAGAATAAACTGTATTACTGCTGTGTTATTAATTGGAACCATAATAACCGAAAAATATATATTGACAGGTACATAATAATAACACATTGGTTTCAATTGTGTCTTCTGTTATTTTGAGGCGTCTCGATAAAAAACCAGACAGAGTCGAGATATCAGAAGAACAATTAGTACAGGCAACATTAAGAGCCGAAGAGCTAGCTGCTGCAGTTGGTCGGCCATTGAGAGTTGTTGGCTGGTACCATTCCCATCCACATATCACAGTTTGGCCATCTCATGTCGGTTAGTATTTTTATATGAACATATAACTTGTTTGTAAGCATAATTTAGGAATAAAACAAACTGTGATGCTAATACCAAAATATAATGTTAAATATGACAGTATGTACAAAATTATTTACAATGTTTAAAATTTTTAAAATGACAAAATAAAAAAAAAGAAACATGATACAGTATTATATTTAAAAATCACATAATATATCACCTTTATACCATAACAGATCTTGCAACTCAATCCATGTATCAAAGAATGGACTCAAGTTTTGTTGGAATAATATTTGCTGTGTATATTCAAGATCAAACAGCAAAGGCACCTTCAGTAAGCTCTTCTACATTAACTCTCTGAACTTTAGCTACAAAATAATTTCAACTTTATATTTATTTTTAGGTACAAATCACATGCTTCCAATCAGTAAATGAAGGTACAAATCAAAGCAGACGAGAAATTGAACTGGAAATAACTAACAGCAATGACTCTCTAACATTAAACAATTTTGAGGTAACAGTAGATACAAAATGGTAGCTACATCCACTAAAAATGTATTATATTATTTTTAATTTACAATAAAAATATTTGTCATAGATCTTGACACAGTTACCTGCTATTCTAAAGGAAGAAGAGGACGAATCTTATAAAAATGAAGCTGAGGGAAGTGATTGTGAAGATATTCTAAATAAACAACATAATTCAGCTGTAAGAACTATAGCCATTGGACATATAGTTGAAAAGGTAAATTAAAGTCCTATGGGTTTTTAAGTTTTTGGTTAAAAAAATATATATTATAAAAAATTAAAAAGCATAAGTTTTTTTTATGAGTCTAATTCAATCCCTTTTCTTTCAGATATCACGACCAATGTTGGAAGCTCTTGTTGCTAGAAACGCACTGAACACTGTCCGTCTTAAAGCTTTAAAGAAACAACATCAGGAGCTTATGTCTAAATTGGATAAGATGTCTTGTAATGTTTAAATTAAGTACATGATATTTCAGTTATAAAATAAAAAACCATACCTAGAAGTCAATAAAATCAAGTTATTTTTAAATAAACCTAGTCAACCAGAAATAACTACAAATCATTTTTATCAATCATTTCAAAGCCATCTGATGAATCAAAACTAGAAACCCTCTTTCTTCTATTAATATCTTGAGAGCTGTAGACTAAACTTGAAACAGCTCCACCAAGATTTGATAAGGCATTATAGGCTGCACTACTCCATGTATCAATGGGCTGTACTTCTAAAGAAGATTGATAGTGTTCTGATTGATGTTCTGAAATTAACATGTTATTGAACAGTTGCAATTGATAGACATGAAAAAAATTTATGGTCCATCAAATGCTTTAAATTTTTTTCTTAAACTTTCCTTTGTTTTATTACTTTGGTTATGATTTAATAAATCTTTTCTCCAAGAAGAATCATTAAATCAATGATCGGACTGTACAGATGTAGATATTAAAAATAATTATACTTATTCTTAAGTCTCAATAAAAGATATTTTAGAACACAAGATTAAATATGTAATCTTATCCACAATAAAAAGGAGAGATTTATAGTTAAACCAGAAATACTTGAACACTTTATTTCAAATAGACATTGTTTAAATTTTTTATATACTATGTAAAAAATATTACTAACCTAGAACCTAGTTTCCTATGCCTTGTTTCTTGAAATCAACTTACCTTGTGGTATATATTCATCTTCACTGGAGTCGGTGTTTTCGACATCCTTTACAAGAGTTTGCATTTTTTCAATGGATAAATTTGTAATAACAGAACTGCTGTTATCACTATCACTGGCTTCTTCTATCGGCAAGTCATCTGGTTTCCAATAGTCTGAAATAGAGAAATATAAGGTAGGTAGGTAGTGTAAACCAACAAAGATTACAAAAATTATGAAACTTTTATACTGATAGGTATAAACAAGCTTTGTTACTTTTCCTAGCAAATAAACTGATCAATTTGGTGCATAGTTATAAGATTATTTTTTTAATTGAATTACAGCTTTCTCAGCATAAATTTATCTTTGTTTAAAAATGATAACCCACTTACATTTAAAAACGTGATCATTGTTACTATTCAAATTAATAGGAATACTTATACCTAAGCTTTGCTTTTCATCCATTAATAATTTTCTGTCTGGTTCAATAGAGAGTAGATCTAAGTTGGCATCAGATTCTTCTGGTACAAGACCCTCCAATTCAAAGTCAGATTCTAGAAAAAAAAAGGGTTTCATAGTAACAAACAAAATAAAAATATTAATAATAAAAAACATAACTTTTATCGAAAAATTAAAACAGTACCTGCACAATGCTGTATTTTTTTATAAACCTTCACTATAGGTGGTAAAATTTTACGTGCAAACAACACAAGAGTGCTTAACAAATATATTATAGTGTAACCACTGCTATACCTTCCGATGATAAAAACAATGCTAAGTATTAATTGAAGGATCACAAAAGCCTGAAATATTTTTAAGTCAGTAATAATATTTAATGATTTTGTATAAAAATTATTAAATGTTTTTATTTACCTTGGTATGATTTTTATCGCGTAAATAAATAAACTCTGCAAATTTCGATTGTACCAAATTTATAATTTTTGAAATGAGAGGCACCAATTTCTCATCTTCATGAGATGCTAATCGTTTCAGACATGTAGTGCGATGCTTGAACTTCAACCACGTTTCAAATGCATCCAAGCTGATTGTAAAAATTGAGAATCCAAAAATAAATTGAAGCAAATTTAACTGCCGATATACACAGAAACTGAAAGTTATAAATAATATATAAATATTGAAATTCACAAAAACCTACAATTTTAAGGTCATTACTTACAAAAATAATATATTGAATATAAAAAAACACAAAAGCGATAGCCATATTTTTTTCCAAAATAATACATCTTCAAAAAAATGAACGAAAATTAAGAGTATTAATGATGGTGATTCGTTATTGCTGTCGTTACTTTTAATTATATTCCACTTAAAGAATGATTTGAAAGAAGCTAACATTGTTACACTTGATTTTCGCTTGTAAATTATTTAGGTTTTGTATATTTTGTAAATCACTCAAGTAATTCGACATTTGACAATGTCATACTGACAGTTTTAGCAAAAAACAGCTGCACTTTTTTCTATGAAATATCTGCAGTATTCATTTAAAGTTACTTACGACGTATTGTAAAATATAAAACATTATTAAAGTATATATCTCAACACTGGATAAACAAAATTCAAACAATAAAATTTAGTTTTTTAATATAAAGTAAACATCATCATAACTCAACAAATCCATAACAAAAATTTTTGAAAAATCTGCCATTTCTACAATAGTATAAAAAAATCAAAACGTTCCTCCAGCAAATACAAGCTTCCATGTACTGCGAGCAAATAAAACGTTATTTTTAAATAAAAATTTTGTAAGTTTTCTGCTAAATGTATGATGACTGCTTAGAGTAAGGTTAAAACGGGTTCGTTTTATATTTTTTCGCGTTTTTTCGGAGATATATGAGGTTAATTTTAAATATCTCTCAAAATATATTCTCATATTCGCCAACGTACAGCAAACATTCAAGAGTGGACAAAATCTCATGACCCAACCTTTAAAAAAATGAATTCTAAACCACCTTTTTTTTGCATACTCTTAGAGTAATAACGGAGCATAATCTTTTACAAGGAAAACAAACTCCACAACATATCTCACCGTATTTCGACGATATTAATCATGGAGAGGATAATAGTAGAAGACTAAATAACTGTTTATGGGTGACATGACATCAGATCAAACCAAATGAATGTTAGGCCATCTAAATAGGTATACAATTGAAGAATCATCTACAGCTGTTCCTACATTCACCATCAGGCGGTGTTGGAAATTATAGTTCAGGAGCCAGGTATATTAACGGTCAATTATTTCTTCCGAGAAACTCCGTAAAATGTATAAGGGACTTATACTATGAATACTCGCGAACGGTAGCTGCGACTACATAAGTGGGGTAGGTGGTGGCAGCCTCCCACCCCACTTACGAATTTTGAAATGACTGAAAAAAAAGTCTTTCAGTCATTTTAAAATTTCTCAGATAATAGTTTTTCTAGTATTTTGAAAGAAAAACAAAGTCAGTTGACCATAAGACAGTGTATTATACGCCTGCTGGCTGCTTGAACAAGACATTTTTATTAAATTACATATCTTTTCAATGATTTCCTCTCAACGAGAAATTATTTATCTGATTATTTTTATATGAAAATTGATGTCAGCGTGCTATTACTCAGTGGAAAGTTTGTCAGCTGGTACCTTGAAAAATGTAACGTAACAGCAACTATCCCCACTGAATCTTATCTGCTGGTGGCTGTTTCCCTGACTTACCGCCGGCTGATTCTTTTATTTACTAGAGTATTTAACCAATAGTTTTTGTTATTAATTTTGAAATAGCTATGAATCGGCTCTACTTATAATACAGCATTTCTGTTTTTCTCATATGACGTGAGTACTGTAGTGTATACCTAGGTTTATATACACATTTGGCAAATGTCATTTTAAAAATATGAAAATTCAAAACAAAAACATTAAGTGCTATTGAGTATTAGCAACGCCTAGTACTAAAAAGAAGAAGAAGAGTCTCAGCAAAATTTTACGATATAATTATTTATACGTCGACTATGACTACAAAAGGCTCATTTGAAAATAATTTCGATGATTACTCCCCAACTAATTTAACTCCCCTACTCAATGAAAATAGAGATGCGGTGAGAGACAATATTTTAAAGTAAAATAGTAATTTTTATGTTTAACCGCTAATAATATTCATTATTTTACATTATAGATATCAGACAAATTTCAAGCAAAGTTACAGAATTATAAAACGGCAAAATTAGCGTTTTTAATAACAAAACTAGAAAAGGAATTATTTTGTGATGGAACTGTTTACACCGGCTCTACGGGTCTAGCATTATATTATTTAATGTCAGCCCTTGGGAACCATGATTCTCAACAAGAAAATCTGCAGGTATTTTTTAATTTTATTTTTATAATTCTTTATTGATTTTATTCAATAATCAAATATTATACATACAAACAAATATATTGACATTAAGATGTGCCTTTTTTTTAGAAAGCCCTAGAATATTTAGATCTGGATAAATTAAAAGGAAGGAGGATAAGTTTTTTATGTGGTGATGCTGGTCCACTTGCCATTGCAACTGTTATTTCACACAAGTTAGGTACAAGACGGCCAAATCATTTACCTGATTACAGGGAACTATCAGTAAGGTGTTTTGAAGTATTATAATCTAGTATTATTATAATTATCAATACTGTAGATTGTGTGAGTAATAAAAATATAATTTGGTTTACTCTTTTCAAATACCAATGTTATAGGCTTTTAAACCTTGGATCACTTTTAAATGACTCACCAGATGAACTGTTGTATGGGAAAGCAGGATATTTGTATTCATTGCTGTTTGTTAATAAACATGTTCATGGCAGAAATGTTATTTCCGATGATCACATTGAAAAGGTAAAGTTTAAGTGACTTAACCAAATTCTGTAAAGGAATTATAATTACATTTTTCATTTACATAGGTGGCTTCTTCAATCTTGAAGTCTGGTAAAGAGTTTTCGAAGCATACAAAATCAGAGAGTCCACTTCTGTGGCAATGGCATGACAAAGTATATTTAGGAGCAGCTCATGGAATGGCGGGAATTTTGTATATATTATTGCAGGTTTGATATGTGCATACATATAAAGATTTATTGTGTATATAGATATTCATAGTCAGTTAATATTGTTTTAATGTATACAATATTTCAGGCTCGTACTTACATAAATTCCCATGACATAAGAGGTTTTGTTAGGCCCACCATAGATTGGTTAATGAAACAACAATTTCCTAGTGGGAATTTCCCTTCGTCATTACACAGTAGCTCCGGTGATAGATTGGTACAGTGGTGTCATGGTGCACCAGGTTTCATACCTTTATGCATATTGGCTTATCAGGTAAAAGTATTCTTATTA
>DVQP01000545.1:0-21489 GCA_018231745.1 Danaus eresimus
TTAGAGAGTAACGTAGAAGCTGTCTCAATTTACTTCTCTTCTAGAAACATGTAATATTTTTGGATAGAGTGAATAATAAATAGGGAGAATAGAAGATCAAAGAGGCCTTGTAATTATAGGCAATTAGGCCACAGACTCTCTGTGAGAGTAGGGAGTTGATCTGGATACAGTGACTGCCCTAAGCTTACCCTAAAAGTAGCCATTGGGTCATCTAATTCAGTTACCAACTGGCTGAAATCGTTAGTAGTGGGTGGACCGATCGGACCTTACTGTGAAATATGAACCTGAATGGCCTGAGGAGGGGTAAACTCGTCTTAAGAGTGTCTCTGAGTGGCCGGATCTCAGTGAGATATGGGCCCGAAATACGCCCGTCCCAAGAGCCTCTAATAAAGCCAGACTATGACAAGCGACGACAGAATGCCGGAGCGACGTGTATGAAGCGGAACTTCGTTTCCGCTGGCGAAATCTGTATGTGTGAGTGTCCGTGTCCGTGTCCGTGTCCGTGTACGTGCCCGTGCCCGTGTCCTTTTGGGATGAACCGTAAGTTATGAACTATGTCAGTATAAGCCTATTCACTGTCGCCGTGAAGACACAAAATTGTAATTAGAAGGAGGCACAGAGTTAAGCA
The DNA here is from genome assembly GCA_018231745.1 of Danaus eresimus. Classification (NCBI taxonomy): domain Eukaryota; kingdom Metazoa; phylum Arthropoda; class Insecta; order Lepidoptera; family Nymphalidae; genus Danaus; species Danaus eresimus. Next base: position 629 of record DVQP01000545.1, read on the forward strand.
AACTTTTCCAATCCTTTGCGATTCACATCAGGGAGCATGTAGCATATTGCCTTATTTAAATGCAAAACAGATGTACATTGAAAAGGTGTACAGTAGTAGTAACTAGTTACTTGAATTAGACACATTCGATTCACAAGACACTGGTACTAAAGTTAGTGCCAACACTAAGTTTTGAAGACAGACGCTTGACTAGTGTCTAAGTAATAGTATTTTAACAAAAGACCTCCCAAAGTAATTTTTAGAGAGTAATGTAGAAGCTGTCTCAATTTACTTCTCTTCTAGAAACATGTAATTATTTTGGATAGAGTGTTCACTCTATCCCTTAGCCTTAGTTCATTCAATTCGGAGTTTTTTTTTTAATTTTCACTTATTTTGTCACTGTAATATAACCAACTACTACTATTGTGACATCATTGGCATAAAAATCACCGATATGAAATTTATGCAATCATGCTTGAGCCATTTGTGGTCATCTCCGAAAAAAGTGAATTTAAGCAAGTTTAAAACTTGCACAAGTATCCTGTATAGCGTGGTTGGCATTATACTTCTTTGGTCTTTTCTCTACTAAATAACCGTTAATAAAACCATTGACTATTCTGAAATATTTATACTATTTATTTAACGACCTAAAAATGTTTCTGAAAAATATAATTTATAAAAAATTGTAATACATTATTTGAATGTATTTAAAATATCAGAACAACTATAATGACAACAACAGCAACAATATCAGAACAACTTTTATGCTTTTTTCAATTCATATATTTTCAATACATGTTTTGAATAGCCTAAATTAAATTAAAGTTTTCATAAAACTAGTAAAAATAGATATTAAAACCATGAAACATACATTTACTTTTTATTATAATTTATGGAATCCAATTTATCATGTCTCCATGCCCGCATAGACTATTTTTGTTGTTATGGTATTACTGTAAACGACAGTTTGACGTTGGTATGTAATTCTATTCCATGTGTCAGAACTAAGACGTATGACAGCTGTTATATCTTTATAATCACTAATCACTCTTCGCCTACATAAACTCCCGTTAGAAATAATATTTCTAAAAAAAACCGGAGAATTCATATTTCAGAATAATAAACAAAGCAATTTATAGATTAAGATATTAATCTTAATACATACAACATGTCCCATCAAACTGGAATACAAGGTATTTCATCATTTTTATTCTTGTTTTGGTGTTGTCGGTCTTATTAATAGTAACAAATTTCAATTATTATTACTTACATTTATGAAGTATCAAAAGAACATAAGATTGTAATAAACAAAAACATAAGAGTGTAATTCAAGGTACCAAATCTTAATTGAATGCAATTTGATAAAATCTATTAATATAACAGTAAATCACATATTTATAGGTGTGACTGAGGGAAAGCAATTTTTATTATGGTCATGGACTGGAACGTATTTTTTCATTGAATTTTCATCATATTGCTGTGCATTTAATTTTTTGTAAAATCTTTGAAATGTGAAAAATCCTTAATTTTTTGAATAACTTTAAAAATTCTATATATATTTGTGTCCATATCGTGGCGTTATATTGTAGAGGATATAATTTTGATATGCTTTTTTATATGTTTCAGCTAATAACGAATTGAAGAAATACTTCAGTAAGTGTAGAGATGGGAAAATACGTGTCCTGAAAATTAGCATAGAAAATGGTAATATTATTAAAAATATTGATTGTCATAATTGCAATCAGATAAAATAGATTAATCAATATTTATTTTATTGCAGAACAACTAACATTAGCTAAACACTATCCAGTTAAAAGTACATTTGATAGTGATTTTGATAAGTATGTTCCTTCACTGATAGTCGAAGACTTGCCATGCTATATTTTATACAGGTAATATAAATCACAACTTGTTCCTACATATAAAACAGTTATGAAAACATTTAGTTTTTAAAATATGAGAAATTTTACCAGTGTTTTGCCAGGGAACTTTATAAATAATATGATTTTAAGCTAAAATAAATAGCTTAATACTTAGAAGCCCGTAGCTGTGATTATAAATTCAGTTAACACTTTCAGAAGAATGTCTTGAACTATAGTATGTATATATTTATATTAAAATGAATATGTTATATTTGCCTATTAAAAATAATATATTACAGATTTGATACAACAAATTCCCTCGGTTATGAGTGGCTCTTGTTGAGTTGGTCACCAGATTCAGCTCCAGTGAGACACAAAATGTTGTATGCTTCAACAAAAGCAACATTAAAACAGGAATTTGGATCAGCCCATATAAAGGATGAAATGCATGCCACAAGCAAGGTTTATTTCTATAATAATATGTGTAATTAAGACTAAAAACATGTAATGAATTAGTGAAGTAATGAATCTGGTCCAAGAAATATATTTTAAACTAGCTGTTGCCTGTGGCTTGCCCCATTTGGAGATAATGAAAAGTCCCTATGAGAAATGTGTTTGTCCGTATAAAATTTCATTACATTTATATATCAAGGACCCCTTTATCAGATACTGACTTAAGATCATTTTAATAATAAAATTTATTCGAGATCTTTCAATTATCAAAATGGTTCTAAAGTAGTGGTAGTAGTTGGAGTAAAATCATACCTCACTATGTCAAATTTAGATCTTCCTCTTTTTAAAAGATAGTAGAAGTATCCTAAGCTACTCAGTTCCTTATGATATTACCTTCAAGTCTAAGAGACTAGACAAGTACAAGAACTAACAGACAGACTAATATTTTGAGTAAGTGTTAAGTAAGAGTTTTTAATTTGAAATAACAAACTTACTTCAACTTCAATACTTAAACTAAACTTACTTCAACTTATAAAAAATACTTCAACTTCATTTACTATTATTGATATTAATTTCATGTAACTTAAAGCTAACATTATGTTTTTTTTTAGGACGAAGTATGCCTCAAAGGTTACAAGGCCCATGTTAGTGGTGTGAATGCCCCCGCACCACTCACTGATAGAGAGGAAGCATTAAAAGAATTACAGGAAAGCGGACATGACCCTAACTATGGAACGGATGCCAGGTAATAGTTTTTACATTCTATTACAGACATAATGTAAGAATTGAATAGTAACAGTTTATACAAGCTTAAAAAAATATAACAAACTACTTTTTGCCCCAGACTTCGTCCGCATTAGATAGTTTTTTTGGATAGTAGTATGAAAGAAACTTTGCAGTACTTTTTATGTTTGAATTATGCCAAGATGGGACGAGGCCATACTAAGTGTGATTGTCATTGGTTAGGTTATTTTAGGTTAACACATTTTAAGAAGAACTTTACTGCAATACATTTTGTATATATGATGTTTTTCCTTCCTTGTCCAGAAAAGTAATTTTTCCCATGGGAATGCGTTGTTTTCACACATGTCAGTTCTTAATTCTCAAACTATCTTCTTACTAAAATTTATTCAAATCTGTTCAGAAGTGTAGGCGTAAAAGCGATCGGCCTACCTTAATATTCCTATACACCTTAATAGGAATGCGTCATTTTCCCGGGATAAAAAGTAGCCTTTGTTTTTTCTCGGGTGTCAAAATATCTCCATACCAAATTTCATGCAAATTCGTTTAGAATTTTAGGCGTGATTGAGTAACAGATAGACAGACAGACAGAGTAACTTTCACATTTATAATATTAATATGGATTTTCATTTATTTAAAATGTAATATTTTATTACTTAGGTAACTAGTTTTATGTATATCTTTAGAGTAAAACTAATCTGTTATATTTTTAAGACATGTAGCAACATGATAATAAAATAGTAATTTTGAAATCAATCATTTCAATTTGATGGTGTGTTTCTAGAAGTAAATGATTTCAAAAATATTTTCCCTGATTCTCCTTAGTTTTCAATTTAAAACCATAATTAAAAATATTTAAAACTGCAATTTCCTTAAAAATTATCAACATAAGGGAAATATTACTATTGTAAATATTAATGTCACTTTTTCAGGCAGTCAACAATGGGAGGGATAGCATTCCCAATAACAGAAACAACAAAACAGGGTATTATTGATCTCCAACGAGGTTCCTACAACTATTTACAGTTCAAAATAGGTGCATATACATTATAATGACTTTCTGTTATTAAAAATTAGTCTTCAGGATTGTTAAGATTGTACCAAGGGCAGCACTAGCAATAACTTTTTGTCTATCCTAAAATATCCCCCACACTTGTATACTACAATATGTAATTCTCTATCTTCAGATACTTATATTAATATGTTAGTGTCAGATACTTATATTAACATACTATCTTATGATACTTATATACTATCAATAATAATAATACCTTTCACTAGTGCTGCCTCTTACGGATCGTTTTGAAAACTTTATGGGTATATGATAATTGGTCTCAGTACTATTTTTTAGATATAACAATGTTAGAAATTAGTTTTTTATATAGCCACTTTTCTCTTATAGAAGTGCACAAATAGGTTTTTCTAAATTCTCTTAATAAACTAACTTCATATTTCAAAAAATATTAATGAATAACATCATTTATATTCAGATTGTTTTATTAGGAATTTTAATTATAGAAATACATCTTATTCATAGAAATGACAGACTGAATTAATCCAATAGATTGTATGAAGTTACTCAGCATGTTATTATAAGAAATCTTTTATTTTATAGATATAGATGAAGAAAAAATATGTTTGTCAAAAGCAGCCATAATAAGTGTATATGAATTACCAGCTCAAGTTCCAAGTGATCAGGCCAGATACCACTTGTTCTTATTCAAGCATTCTCATGAAGGAGACCACATGGAGAGCTTTGGTAAAATTGCACATATATTTAGACATTTCCTTTAATATGTATATTTGAAAAAACTTACTTGTTAAAAACAAATGTTTGCAAATCAAGAATATTCATACCTAATCATTTTTCATTTCGTTAAATAAGTTGATTTATATGACACTTTGTTTTTTTTGCAGTGTTCATATACTCAATGCCGGGATACAGTTGCAGTATTAAAGAAAGAATGATGTATTCCAGTTGTAAGGGACAGTTTTTGGATATCTTAGAAAATATGGGTGTTGTTATCGCTAAGAGAGTGAGTTAAACTATATACTAACATTAATTAGGAATTTATGCCTGAGAGGACTCACTTAAGAAACTTCAATATTTCAATCACTTTAACCATCAATTGAAAAGCACTTTTATGTAACAAATTTTTATCATAAGTCTATTAGCACAAAATATCAGACTAATGTTTTACTTCAATACAATAACGCTATGTTTTTTTTTTTATGTAGTACAATTGTTAATAGTAGTTTTAATAACATGTAAAATTCTAAAACTATATATAAAGTTTTGTTTTTACTTAAAATTTAACATTAATTTAAATTATTTGTAAATTACCTATTTTTATCAAAAAACCTTGAAAATATAATAATTGTATCTGTAATATTTTCCTTGAATTTATTCAATAATGTTTGTCAAGATATTTTTTAAGTCATGTCATAAAAGCAAAATTAATTATTTTCTTTTATTAGGGAGTATGAGCCAAGTCAGGAAGCTAACCTGTTTTATTTATCTATTTGTCTGTTTCATTATATTTTGTTAGTTTCACCCATGCTACTTGGAAACTATGTTTATTTTGTATGATGATAAACAAACGAAATATATAATTACCTAGTCAAGATATTGTTGCATTTGGCTGTGGAAGAATTTCTTGATGTCTACATATAGCAATTATGGTTTATTTTTGGAAAGGTTTTGTGTTTTTAATAAAATGTATGGTTTATATATATTTATTTCTAAGTCGTGGTGGCCTGGAGGTTAAAAGACCCGCGTCGCATACGTGATCGCGGGTTCGAAGCCTGGCAAGTACCGATGTGATATTTTCCAAGTCATTTGTACTTTCTAAGAGTATTTAGACACCACTGACTGAAAGGAGGCTACAACAAGCCTCGGGGTGTAAATAGCCCCAAAAAAAAGTGCTGGTGCAGAAGGCAAGGGGAAACCACTGCAAGTATCTTCCCAAAGAAAGGCATCGTATACGAACCACTAATCACCACGACGAGTCTGCAAAGAGTCTTGTGACGATGATGATTCCTACTCATTAAGACATACAATTACGGCTTTATTTCACATACGCTAGTCTGTTTCGTGTGCTATCCTCTAATTATTTTGCATTTGTTTGTGATAAGATTTTAAATGCTACTCCGAAAATTGCACTATTGTTCACTAAGAACTTGGAAATTTGTCTTTAATTTTTTTGTCATCATGGAAATTGGATACATATGTAAGAAACACTAAAATTATAATATTTATCTTCTTTCAGCTGGAAATAGATGATGGTAAAGAATTAACTGAGGAGTATCTATATGATGAAATTCATCCAAAAAGAAACCTACATAGACCAGCCTTCGCCAAACCGAAGGGCCCTCCAAACAGAGGCGCAAAAAGAATCACTAAAGCACAGTCCACTCAATAATCAACTGCCATTATTTGTATGCTTTATAAAGATACTTATTAATCATGAAAACTTCCATTTTTATATTTATTAATTATAATATTTTTTAATAATAAAATGGGTTAACCATTTTAATAAATACAAAATTACCATGAGCACTATATTCGGCTTCAACTAGTATTATTATATATGTAGGTCACTAGTTAAAAACTACACCTGTGAAGTTAATAAAATACTGTTGTATTATGAAAAAAGCAATAAACGGTAACAGTATTAAATAAACATAAGAATATTTATTTAGTGCAATATAATTGAAACCAAGCGGTTATATGTTCGTTTGAAAACTATGGCTTCTTAAAAATTCAGAAAATACTGGTTTTGTTTCAAAGGCGTAAAGAGAATATTGTGAATTTTAAAAGTTGAATGTATGTAGTCATTTTAAGTCTCTTTTTTAACATTAATTGTAAGCTTTAGCTTCACTTGTAGAAAAGATCATATAAATTTATGCATAATATATGTAGTTTTTAATAATTTTTTAATGCTCTTTACTACTTCTGCTGTATGATTTTAATAATGTTATACATGGTCAAAATTTAAATTATACTTAATAAAATTTATAAATTTTGGTGTTTGTGGAACAAATGAATCTGTAATAGTGAGCTCAATTTTATTTTTATAAACAATAATTTGTCTTTAACTCTTTTAAATAAAACTGAACCCATTATATAACAATACCAGCTTAAAAATTTAAAGGATGAAATGGAAAACAAATCAATTTTACCTTTAAGTCTGGAATATCCCAAATACCAAGTGTGACAATCAGCTTTAAATATAAGTATTACCGAGACTTAATGTAAATTAATGATTGCCGTTGTTGTCTGCATGACTAAAATTAAAAAATAAGGGTTTAATAACATTCAAGTACTTCATGCTTTCAGAAACAAAAAGTTTAGTTACTAATATTAGTATTAGGACAGGTTACACTAAACCTTTTAATAAATCTCTTGTTCATGTCCAATTTTTGTCCTATTGTACCATTGTTTAACAAGTATGGAGTAATGATCATATGACATACATTGCTACTCAAATATAAATGTATCTTAAAACACATCAAGAGACTGTATTTAAAATTACGATTATCTTAACACATGATTGCATTTTTATTCAAAATATGTTTAATTTTTTTTTTTTTACTTTTTATAATATAAAAATAATCTTCTCAAGATTCATTTGTTCCATCCTATACATTTAAAACTTACTTTTTGGTAAATATCGCATGCATTCTGAGAAGAAATGACGTATAATTCTATTCAAAGCTTTGTAAACAAGAAAGGTAATAATGACTTTCAATGAATTGTGTAAAATGTGGTAATTCAAAAAAGACCAATGGTTTATTGATTCTCATTAAGAAAATACCTTTATCTTGACAAACAAATGTAACTGTCACTTTTAAACAAATATATTTAGTCATGTTATATTTAAAGTTTTAAGTCTTAAATTTTGATGTGTAATTTTGATTATCGAATTCATATTTTTTTATGCACAAAAGATTTAGAAAGTTTGTATATTTGAGTATATTTTTGTATTTAATCAAAGAATCTTTATTGCATAGTGATAAATAAACGCTTTTGATATTTAAAAGTTTTTTTGTACATTTCCTATCAAATAATTAATAACTACATGCGTACAACTGAATAATTTAATAACTATATATAAGTATACATTTTGTTTAGTCTATGGTAGATCTTCAACTTTTTGTACACCTTTTTCTTTAACAATAATATCATGATGCTGGGTAAGGTGATCATTTTTCTCTGTTGCAGATTTTTCTATAGCTTCGTCCATTAATTTTTGTCTGAAACATGATATGTATTTCATAATATGTATTTTAAACATGAAAACACACTTTACTGCCAATAACTTTGCATACTGGAAACTTTTAAACAACTTTAGAATAAGTATACAAAAAAGAATTCATCAGAAATTGCAGTCGTATAATTAATTTATTTTATCCCAGACAAAACTGCTTTAAAAGCCTTTTATTATTAAATAGCAGTGACATCTGGGTAATTAAATAGTAAAAGATGTAACTCTTAATTACCTTGTTTCTTTAATTTTGTAAAGTGATTTTCTAATGTCTTCCATAGATAAACCACTTATTTTCAGAAGGCCTAGAATAAGAACTCCTCCAATTGCACTTAACACTCCACCTTAACAGATAATGAAAATATTATTAAGAATTCATACATTCTTACAAAAAATTTAAAAAAAAATCACTGTCAAGAGAAATAATAATATTTAGTATAATTATGAAATGGTATTTACCAACACCAGCACCGACTAACATTGCTGTTGGGCCTAAGTTAGCTTTATATATAGCCCCAGTGAGAGATCCCCCTACAATGTAGTCAGATAAAGAGCTTTGATTCCTGTACACTGAAATTGATGTAACCAATAAACTGAAAATAGACAAATACATACAATATATTAAAAATCTAAGCAATCATCATACATCATTAACACAACTACAGAATAATGAAAGTCACATATAGAAAAATAAAAAAACATATTACTGACACAAAAGCACATAACAATATAACTTTTGGAAACAATTTTTGAGTTTAGCAGAATGTTTATTTGACAAAATAATAAAAATTCTAAGTTTACCTAAATATTCCTGTAAAAATACCTAATCTCCAACCCCAGTGATAAGCTCCTTTGGCAAAAGAGATAGTTACATAGTCCTGGAGTTTTTTCTGAAATTATTAGTAAAACACATATTTATATGAATAAATTGAAATACTATTAATATTTGTATATTTAATAGCATAAAAATATTACTTTAGCTTCAAAAGTAGAATGAAAAATTGTAGCTTGGTTATTTTGTATGAAGTGTAAATATGCATCTCTTGACTTGATAAATCCGCCCAAAGAGGCACCAATGAAGAATCCACACAAACTTTCTTGTATTACATTGTGCAGCTCTATTGAGTGTTCATCAAATTCACTGTAATAATAACATTAACAAAATAATAGTATTTTTTCAGATATTTTTAAGAAAAAAAATGTTTGCTTAAAAACATTTCACAAAGATTTTATTATGTATAAATAAATTAATACTATTATAAATGAGTAAAAAGAGCTTAAGAAAGCATGTCAGGTTAGGAAAAACAAGTCTTACTTTCTACTATACATGGCTCGCAATCTATCCCATCCTGTTTGTTGTACTTCATAATCAGGATTGGATAATATAATTTCATCATTTTTATTTCTTTCGTGAAAAAGAGGAACTATAAACGTAGGAGTCACTCTTGCTATACTACTAAAGATAAACTTGCGATTCAGTGTTCTGAACATTTTTATTTTAACAAAGTGTAGGGTTTCACATAATACTTAAATCTCTTTGCACAACTTTAAATAACCTTGTTAACCATTTCGGCGTCGTAAAAGAAAAAAAACGAAAATCCTACTATTATTGTAGCAGTACATAATACATAATACATCAAAGTCAGAACTTCAAATTCTAAGTTGTCCAATGTCAACTATTGGATCTAAATCAGAATGTCAATGTCAATTTTAGTTGCCAGCTACAAGGTAACATGAATTATGAATATTTCTTAAAATTTCCTATTGAAAAAAGACCTAATTTAAAGTACTATTCCATTCTTAGCCGTTAAATATGTTGTTTTATCTAAAAATTTAGTGAATTGTTTCGTTGTTCTCATAATGACAAATTGGTAATAATATTAGGTTTTCCCAATTTTACTATTCATCTGAAGTAATTAATTTGGCTGTATTCCCTGGCTAATCAACAATTTTTTCATTATTTTAATTGAAATAAAATTACGTAAAACAAAATTATTAAAAAAAATATCGGTACTCTTGAAATAATTTAGTATCATTAACACAGTATAAACATACATATTATAATATATAACTAACACTAAAGCATAAAAATAATTCAGTTAGATTTACTATATTTGGCTAGTCGAAGATAATAATTTTGAGGCTTATTTGTATTTTAAATTATATTTAGGGCATATTTTGACGAAAGAAAAATAGATTTGGACGACGTCGTAGCCTGGAGGTGAAAAGGCCTGCGTCTCATACGTTATGGCACGGGTTTGAATCGTGGTAAGTAATAATGAGATCTTTTCTAAGTCATGTGTACTTTCTAAGAGTATTTAGACACCACTGGCTGCAAGAAGCTACAGCAAGCCTTGAGGTCTAAATAGCCTCAAAAAGGTACTGGTACATAAGGCAAAGGAGAAACCACTTCAAATATTTTCGCAAGAAAGTCATCATGTATCCGTATTCATGATCTGTATCACTCACCACGACGAGTCTGCAAAGACTCTTGCGACGACGATGATGATGAAATTTGATCAGCTAAGTTCACCCTCTCTCTCTCTTAATAAGTATAAGAAAATTCTGTTTTATAAGTTATATGTGAAAAGAAAAGAGTCCAAAGGCTAAAGACTATTAGCAAAGTTTTCCCTATCAAGTTGAAAGACAGAGTGCGATAGTACGAATTTAAGTAGTTGAAATATATTTTTATCTGGAAGAAAGTATGGTAAGGTAAGGTAAGATAAGGGGAAGAAGGGAAGAAAAACATTGTCATAATTATTAATTCTTAAATGGCCATACATGATTTATCGGCTGTTAAGCCTGATAGGTTAAAATAGAATGACTTATCCTAGTTTGAATTCGACTTATTAATTTCAAAATAATAACAATTTGAAGTCACTCTGCAATAATATACCATACATACATATTTGAATAACATAATAAACTAACTTGAGAACAGTCTATCCAAAAATGTTTTTCACTTAAATATAAAGACTTTACATCTTGGTAGCATATCAACAACACTAATCTTTCTAAAAATATTCAAAAACAGACACTTTTAAAACTGTTGATGATTCTCTTTCTTAGATTTTTAAAAAGTGGTTTGAAGTAAACAAATCAGAGAGGTCCAAAGAAAAAAAGAATATACCTTTGTACGTGAATAAGTACGGGAATCTGGATGCCAGGTAAAAAATACTCAAATAAAATACATAGACATTTTCAACTATATTTTATTATAAAATGACAAAGAATAAATCTAGAATTTAATAGTGTAGTCGCTTAGACGTTAAAATAGTGTATATATTTCGAATAAACTGACAGGTTTTAGTTATAATTATTGATATAAAATTAAATATACATAAATCAATCTTCATAATACATCTGAATTACATTCTGCCTTTTAAAGCTTAGTCAAAGGATATTTGATCTTCTATTTTATTTTTAAGGGAAAAATAATATTATTTATTTGTTATATCCCTGTTATTTTTTCCAACGATTGGTCTTTGGCATGTTGTTTAAATTACTGATCATAAGTCTAAATTGTTGAAATTTAAAACTATAATCGAGATACGATACTAGTGGGTCAGAAAAAACCAAGACTCTACTGAGACGATTTACATCTATTACACTATTTTTTTTTAATTTTACACACAACCCTTTAATTTGCACACCTTTAGTGATATTTCAATAAATTAACAAATAGTTGCTAAACTGCAACGGAGCCGGGTATACACGAAGTAGCTAAGAAGACATCCTGTTTCATGCAGGTAAGTTATACTAAATCGTCTACCGAAATAATGATAGTTTTATTCATCTAGAATCTTAAAGTTATGATCATTTTAATCTGTAATAGTTCTATAATTTTATTTAATTATTTATAAGGTCGTGTATTTACAATTACACCCGCAATACATAACAGGATAACTGCCACTTCATAGGAGCTTATTTTTCTAAACAATTTTCATTAACATTATTTAATTAGAAGTAGCAGTGACGTATCCTATTAATTGGCAGTTATACAATTTTTTCTAGAACAACGTTTCAATAAGGATTGCTTCAGTTCTTTCAACGCTCTGGAGTAAGGGACGTGGCACGGATAGTTTCTGGGACAAGGAGTAAATATTCACATTTTACCCTGTGCGAAGTATCCCACTTGATAGTTTTATAACAAAAATATCATTGGCATCATTTTGCGTCCCTTAATCCACTCACATTCATCTTAACAACCTGTATTCGCCTAAATTCTTGCCTCAGACTTCGCTATACGCAAGACGCGAAGAGTTTGAAAATACGTATTGAAACGTTCAAGTCATAGTACAGTCCTGTAGATAAGAATATGTCTAGAGCACAGATGGTGTACAATCGTACATAATTTCATTATATTGTTCCCATTTAAGTTTACAAGATTTATTTACAAATAGTTCCACTATTTTAGAATGGAAATATACTGTATACCAAGAATATAAATTAAAGATTTGATAATATAAAATTCATATTGAAATGCAGGTAGGAAAATGAGGAAAATAAAGAAAAAAAGAATCAATGATAATAAAAATTTAATTATGAAATTAAAAATAAGAATGAAATTAAACACACAAAGGCTTATTTCTAAAATAAAAGGATACAAAGATCGACGACATTTTAAATTACATGGGGAAAAGACATAGCATTAAATAGGACAAAAGGAAGATCAAAGTAACAGCTGTTAAAGGATACAATTTGATATATGCGCTTTAGCCAAAAGATTTCTATTTACTGATATGTAGGCGTTTTACTTTAGTGATATGAAACAGCTTCATATGTCGTTTATAGTGAAGGGATGAAGTAACTCTGTACAATCGTAGCAGCGATATGAACAGATATGTAAGAGACAATACAGCGAGTAAAATAACACTTACTATCGTAGTACCAAATGGACTAAGTAAGAAACACAACTTCATATCTTTTATCAACGCATAACTTTAACTAACAAATTGAAACAATGCTCGCTCGCGATGAATAAAATAGCAAATATTGCGCTCAATAAAACTCTCAAATATAATTTAACTGTAACATTTTCATTAACTTCTCAATAAACGTTAAGATTAATTCAATTACGTTTTACCTAAAATAATGTGTATTGACTTTAAATTTGGCATCTCATTCTAAACACTGATTTTTTTTTTCATTACAGTATGTTTTTATCCTAAATATTTAAAATACTTCTCTAAACACATAAATTCCTATAATTATCTATTAGTCAATACCAATATTAATGAGAAAAATTTAGGCCACAAAACGCTACACACATCCGTCGCACTACTAATTGAGCACAGACTTTTTTGTCCATCAAGAACTGATATCTATGTGTGTAGCGTTCCACGCTGAGAACGGATATGTAATCTCTTTATTTTGTGATTCTGTTATAATACATCATATAATTCAATTATAGCTACCAATACCATCTCGAGACCACCACCGCTTTCATACCATTTTATACGGGCACAGTTGACTGAGCCACATAGAAAAACATCTCAAAAACGTGCAAAATATCACCACACCCTGGTCGCCTAGCATTATTTAAACCAAACCTACATATACACGTTCTTACTGTAGGTAGGTACTGATTAATACAATAATTTATATGATCAAATTTCTCTAGTAAACCTTACACCGTACTGACGATCAATTTTTTTTTTCAGTTTAACCATCTTACTAAGCTCTATTTTTTTATTTAACGGTATTTTATGTATATAATACAATTTATAATAGTGTAAATAATTTTCAATGATCGCTTACATAAATTAAATGAAATACTCGGTGACTGAAAGGATATGCCGACGTCTCTCAGACACCTTTAGTATGGACTGTTTATAAACTTAGTGAAGATATGTTTTTCTGTACCTAATATTAATAAACTAATTCACGGGACAAAGCGTCGTATATTGGGCGTGTTTCACTCAAGCTTTGCCTAAAACCGACGAACTGAATTATCTGGTCCAAAAGATGGACCGATCACAAATAAAATTCATTTATAAATAAATAATATCTAATGTTAGCCAGTTTCCGAAAGAATTTCTATTAAATCACTTAAACCACTTAATCTCTTTCTCATTGGACTAGACGCATTATTTAATTTAAGAAGGCAAAGATTTGTTAGAACCAATCGAGTGTAGTGAAACACGAGGGACGTATATACAGGATGTTCAAATCAAATACCACACGACCGGATACTTCATAACTAACCGCATCTTATTTAATGATTATCTTAGAGAATTATCATTGTAAACACTATGCTTGTTAGAGGAATAAATAATCTATAATTACTTAATTAGTGAATGCACGAGCATTTATATATTGTAGCTAATATTATTATAAATTAACATAGAAAATAAATGCATCATGTCACTACAATGTCACCGAACATAACGTAGATATATATTTTATGTTTATAAAATAGTCGTGATTCCACTAACTATAAGAGGCAACAGTATATATGAAACAATATTGGAAGTATGCAGACCGATAAAGAAGACTATTATCACTTAAATTACTAAAACCTCTAAAACTAATATTGCACACACATACACATTTCTATGACGTAGCATTTCAATAGTATAGAAAATGTGTATGCGTACAAAACAATCATATTCCATAATACCATAATATATTGTGCTGATTAGAATAAGAAAATAAAATATATTGATAAAATATAATCTTACAATATTAACTGCAAATTATATGACGAAAATAATATACGTAACAATGTGCTAGTGATATATAATACTATAGTAAATAAGCTGTCATGATAATCATAGAACGGCAATGTCTAACATCGCGATACTGCCAAGTTTTGTAAATAATTCTAGCGCAATCTAATTGCTATCAGATAACCGAACCACCGGGAACGTCATGCGAAATTATATATATTAAGAAAACAAAACGGAATGAATATCACACAAATTTCAATATGCTTTTAAAATAACAAATATATCTAGTTGCCGGAGACCTTAATATTACACTACAGAAGTTAGCACTTAACCTCTACTGATCCGAGTAAGCGTAATACAGATATCATCAGTCCTGCGATTCTCGATTTGTGAGGTACAGTCGCGCTCCATAGTACATAGTACAGTCGGTTGGGGTACTGTCGAGGACATTGTGTGATATTCGATACTGAATTTAAATACTTGATTTGGAGAAGGAGACCCTTAGGTGATTGGACTCCGAGAGCTGGTGGTTGTGCATCTTGATGAGGGCAGCCACAGCATCATCGATGCATGGAAGTTGGACCAGAGCCATCTTGCGATCTTTCCTGCAACGGCAGTTTAAAAATATTAAAATATTTTCCTCTGTTTTACATGTACTTTTACTGTACTGCGCAATACGAAATAACCTTATATTTTTAACAGTTTTATAACTTTAAGAAAGCAAGCATAAACTTCATGGAAAGTAGAAATATAAATTGAAATCATAAGTGTGCTAACTAATTACTAAAACTGCTCCATAAAGATAAAATATTTGTGTAATAAAATGGACCATTACATTAAAAATAAATCGTCACTATAACATTTCATATAAAGGTTCAAATGACATAATTCATTTTAAGAACCTAATAAATGTGATGAAAGTACTCACGGGAAGAATTTAAACGCCTTGATGGTGAAACCTCGTTTAGTGAACGCTTCCTTGATGTCATCTTCAGTAACGGTAGCTCTGAAAGAAGTATTGAGTTGTGACAGGTCGGTTCTTTGGACTGAAATTGGATCTAGAATTGGACAATAACTTACGGAATGTTGGATAAATGTAATGTAGCGCTCGGAGGGTAAATGTTCTGGTAGTTCTTGCTACCGGGCTTCTTGAATCTATGGAGCGGGCTCTGGGAATAGTCCCTGGAATGTTGAAAATTTATTTTACGTTACCGATTAAATGTGTATGTAATTAATTATGTTATGGAATAACTTATGTAACCGATTAAATGTAATCGGTATATTGTGATATTTGATCGGTGAATATGTTTTTGAAAGAAATTACAAATAATTATCGGTAACATTTATACACATTTTTTAGCAAAGTGATGCAATTGTTTTTTTTGCAATCAAATTACTTGGTTATATTATTGTATTACTGAGCATTCTTCATCATAAATTTTTTAGTATTATTTAAGATTCGTTTCAGCCTATAGTCTAGCGATGATCAGGGATCTTAAATATTAAGATTATAAATATATTGCCACTACTTAAGACACAAGTAAAAATTATATTTATTCTTAAATAATAGTGAGATATTAAGCAGATTAGATTAGGGTAACACAATAAGGCTTCAAGATTATTACTAATATCGGGCGTCAAAAATTAAAAAATATTTATGGGAAGTTATGGCGAGTAGACTTATTACTTCTTAAAGCATGCTTTGCTAACATTTGCTATCATTTTCCACAGTCCAACGACCTCAATACTCTTATGGTACGGTTTACCGAACCGACCCACCAGTCTTAGGATTTGTAATTCACCATAGCAATTTAAATTAATTTTAGATGTGTTAGCTGTAATTAATAATAAAAATATTTTATACCGTTACAAAAAATACAATATTTTTTATATTCTTTGGATTGAATATTATTTGTATTATAGTACTAGTAACGCCATCTGTTACAAAACCAAAAAGTTAACATAGCTGCAACAGAAGTAAACTTAATACTGTATGTAGTATATATGTATATGATATTTATTGTACTTAATACTAGATAACACCACTAGAGTCAAGTTGTAAATAAGAAGCTATTGGCATTTGTTATCTTCTATCAAAATATTACAAAAATAATCTCATTTCGTGTTTATTTCGGCGGTGGAACGGAAATACTATATATTTGGAGAAATGTGGCCGGGTTTAAAATGAGTACTAAGTAAAAACCTACAAAAAAATAATAGAGAAATGCTATCTAAACGTGAACGAGAATTATATAGATTTACGGACACATTAAAATACAACTATGAAAAGATAATAAATAAATGATGACTAAAGTGATGAATGCTTTGATTTTGCCTGCTCGTGATCACGGCTGCTATAAAGAAGCTGAAATGTCGGGTGAAATAGAAAATAATATCTATAATAATATCTACTATACCAAAGGATATCCGACAAACGTATCTTTGTTTAAATGAGAACGATAACTTACTGAAAAAGAGTCAAAAATTATGATCCGTTACATAAATTACAAGAAGTCTTTGGGAAAATTTACATTTTCCGTCAACACATTAATGTACTCTTCTTCTTCAATATTATATTATTAAGTCTGGATGAAAAACCTAAGATGCACTAAAAGTCTACAATAAGACACAAGACTAATAAGGCCCATTATTATATTATAGAAGCTTTATTACCGGGTGAGCCCTGCATCTGGCTGTCCCTCTTTGGGAAGTTGTACGGTCTGATGCTTGCTGAGCATCACACGCATTGCTTTACCGAACACACGAAGCTTATCCATATGAGTCATGGCTGTAACAAACAAATTAACACTTATATTGGCCATACCTCAAAATCATTGATTTTCCAATAACTAAGAAATATGTAGCGCCGTAACGTAAAATTAGCTGTATTCAATTAAATTAAAGACATTATAAAAAAGTCATTAAAAAATGTCGTTCTTTAAAAATAAAATTTCTTTAATTTCGTTCACTGTGGCCACAAATACAACTTTACTGCTGAAGACAAGTCGTTACTTTGAGAACAAATTTTAGTATAGACTTTACTTTAATGTCAATTTTACCCAAAAATATTTTACTTTAACAATATTGTACAAAAACAAAGTATATTAAAACTTTACGCTCAGATCTATCGAATTATGGTAGGATATTATATAACAATTTATTTAAAAATTGTGAACATTATATTTATTAAATATAATGTTCACAGTAAGATAACAAAATATAAAAATATAAAATAACATACCGAGATGTGCCTGATGAGGTTCGGCCATTTGGATGAGAGCTGAATCCTTTTTATTGTAGAGGATCTTCACCCGTTGCACATCACCGTACACGCCTACATTACAAAAGTACGTTAAAAACTAAACAATACTGAATTTTATGCTACATTTATGTAATAACAGCGACCTCAACTATGCTTTTTGATAAAAATATGTATGTTTTCAAATTACAAGAGTACTTCACAAGACTTTGTTAGACAGAAACATAAGACCACAATTCGAGTTTTGGCTAAGTATTACCATAAAAATGTAAAACTTTTCCACCCAAAAATGGAGCGATAAAAGCAAAGTTGAGTCAGCCAGGTACGGTATAAGTTGGTACCAAATAAGCTAAGTTACTACACTTATCACAGATTTACTCCAACGGTTATACAAAGGCTATTTTAGAAATACCAACTGTATACAAAATTATTATGTGAAACGGGACAGATGGAAAATAACACAAGAAGAAAACAACTTTAAGCTATACTGGTCACGATAAAGCTTTCGATTAATGCCTCAGTAAAAACAGAGCCGGCATTTGTTCTGTCTGACTGTTCGAAGAGTAGGAAATACTATAACATTATAACTATTATTCTCAAAGAACTAAAAAGAACACCGTCAATTAATTGTAAATAATTTATAAGAATATCTTTCTTACTATTAGAATGCTTTCTACGATTTTACTATAAATGTTAATATTTAAATTCTATTGAAAGTTTTGTTTATTAGATTTTGGATAATACTACAAGTGAATTAACCAAAAAGTACATTACTGGGGCTTGGTAAACTAACCTAGCTACATCTAGGGTGTCTGAAACACAAATTGTCAAGTTAATAAGCATTTAAAGAATGATTAAGTATGGATAGTGTTAACAAGCGAAGCTTCGACAAATGTAGTCATCGGATGCTGTTATTCAGTATAGAAGTCGAGAATGTTAGCTGACAATTTGTCTTTCAGGCAGACAGGGGCTCAGGAGTAATATTAATGTTTTAATATAAAATACGGAATGTATGTGCACACGTACCGAAAAGGGTAAATAGAGCGTCAGGCGTGACCATCTAAAACAATAGGAAAGAGAAAGAGATAGTATTATAAATAGTCATAAAAGATATCCGACTTTATATCTATAAATAAATTAGCAACGAATCCTCAAGGAGTTTAAGTAGAATATATAAATGTAATAATAGCCTGTAACGCCAACTGTATTAGTTCAGAACAATTAGTCGTTGGCGGATTTAAGAGCCCATATTATTGTATGAATTGTAAGGACGTTACCGGCTATTGGGTTAGCATAATGCATAATTGGCCAATAAACATTAAACTACCAAATTTAAAGATCACAAAAAAAAAATCTTCTACTCGGTGCCTAACATATTTACGAGTGTATAAACTCATTTACAAGTCATCTAGTATGGATTGTTTTTACAATGCAAAAAGCAAACAATATCATTCGGTTTCAGGTATTCTGATATCTATATTATTTCTTTATCACTAGTGTCTTTGGTTATATTTTCTCACGGATACCTACCTCCTCGTTGAGATTTGAAACAAGCAGTACTGTAGCCAGCGGTAGTGGTGGAGCTGCTAAAGCTCGCAGCGCCGGTGATGCTGGAGTTAAAGCGAGAGCTCCAAACGCTGGAAGGCTTACTCCCCCCACTCCCACTCCATAGGGAGAAGCTAGCCCCGATCCAAGACCCAGGAACGGTGGTGCCAATACCCCTCCGCCTATACAAAAGTTTTGTAAACGCCATGCTACTTTTTATCATCTCTCGTACATACGATGTTGAAAATTAATAAATGTGTATTCGACACAAGAAATCGCAACCCATAACCGCTCTAACGTATGTCCTTTTTTTCGAGAGTCCCTTATTTGAGGGATAAAACAACAATGAAAACAACAAATAGGCCTTTGCTAAAGTAATCCTCATATATTACAAGTCTCTACGGTGCAATAGGGATTTATAATAAGTTATTAGTCACTGCGGAAACATTAAGAATTGATTATTATGAATAAGACGAAGGTAACGTGGAATAGTAAATGGGCTTATATGTTTTAAAAAATACATTTTTATTTCATGCGAGGCAAACTGAAATGTGAAAAAAATATATATCTAGATATAAACAATTTTGGTAATGTTGGTTTTAATGTTGAAATTAAACTACCTATAACGAAAAATATTATACAACGTTTAAAATGTGCGTTTTGGTAGTACCGAAAGACTGCACGAAACTACATTAGGTGACCAAGTAACTAGAGAGTGTATCGAAGAGATAAGTTAGGTCCAGGTGTGGGGTAGTATAAGACTAACTCATCCTGGATGCGAGGTTCAGGGCGAGGTGGGCCCGCAGTGGCATCAACTCACTGGTCAACAGTTGGTGAGCGTCTCCATCTCCAGATGGAAGCGTCGGGTTAGTGTAGTCTCGGGACTTATCATTGTTATACTTGACATTGAGGCAGGTCATCTTTGAGTAGTCAATGCGAAGAGTGCAGCATCCGTTATATATGTTCTGACCATCCAGAGCCTTTGGACAAACAAAAACCTAAGGTTATTAAAAGTTTAAATATGAAAAACACAATATTAATTTCGTAGCTTAAAATAACGTAGAAGCCTGAAAAGCAATGTAAA
>DVQP01000546.1:0-21475 GCA_018231745.1 Danaus eresimus
TATATATATACTGCATTTGAGTTATGTAAAATATACTTAGTGAATAATAAGAGAACTTTGTCGGTCTTTCCTTAGTAAAATGTATTTAAGTGTTATAAAGAACTCACTAAGTAGAATGTATTCATTATATTCTTTCTAAGATTAAAATTTAAGTTTATCTGTAATCTGGTAAGCGTTTTACTGGTAATATTAACCGAGCGTTTAATAGACACTCAGACTGGCACATTGCTATCTACAGCCTGGATATTATATCCTTCAGTCACTCGACTTTAACCAGCTTGTTTAACAGAATGCCGATATAATAATTTTCTAATTTCTCATAAAACGAATAGTCAATTTAACGTATGTCCTATCTTGTTTAAAACATTTACATATTAAACACACACACCCATATATATATATATATGTAATATTGGTTGACTAAAATAATTATAAACCTATCTAATGTACTATAATTATTTCACTAGGTTTTTTCAAATCGACGAATAATCAAAATTATTAATTAATTATTACCAACGAAATAAAAGTTTTATTTTCAGTGTTTTCAGAATGTTGACATCACTATCCCTTCATAAAGCTGTGCGTTTATTGTGAGGTTGTTATCATTTAAAATAATGCAATAAATATAAAAGAGACCGCGTCATTGTGTCATCTATACGAAGGCCAACGAGGATAGAATTAGAACAACTGTATTTTTATCTTTTTCATTCGGAACTAGAAATATTTATAACAGCTGTTTGTTCGTGTGGTAACTTAATGTGATGTCGACGCTGATTGCATTTACAAATATTTTCAAGCGGAATCAATATAATTATGTCGTATAAATATCAAGCTTGATAAGGGATCCAACACTGATTCTTGTCTGTCTGAGATCCTTCTAGGTCGAAGTTTATAACGAACTGAGAAGTAAAAAGAGTAACGGGGAATTCCCAAACCAATGAGTTTTTTAATTCATTTAGAATAGTGTTTTGTTATCGTATTTATATAATATATATATATATGTAATAACTGTATTGGACTTATTACAACTTTAAACATCACTCAAGTGCCACTTATATTGAAGTATGTAATCATTTTATTCATCCGGAACCTTACCTTCCAATGTTACTCGTCCGTCGCTGTCGAATGTGTCTTTAATTAGATACTTTGAAGTGTTCGAATAATGGTTTAGTTTTTATAAAAATAAAAATATATCTTCAGTATGAGTTTGCTATATCATCATAATAAATTTGAAAGATTTTTATTGATAAATCTTTATATATAATAACGGAAGCGAATGTTATAATCTGTCACCATTGATTATAGTGTTAATGAATTTCCAGCAATCGAGGAAGACATGTGTAAATATTTTTTTGGTTTTGTTATTTAAATTTAAGGCATTCCTCGTTAATACAAAAACATCTCGAAAACCAGCAGTTGGGATTATGTTAGTATAGGACTGTTTATGCATAAGTTTATTTTGTTATCGCATTAAATGAATAAAAAATGTAAAATTGTTCTATCATTTAATACAAATGAATTGTATTTCCAGTTTTACGTGCCAAATATTTTTTGCCCTTAGAGTGGCATTGAACAAAATATATTCAACCTTGTCGCGTGCTTTAACTTTCACCAGTCTCTTTTCCCCTCTAATATAAAACTCCATAGCATACATAGTTTGAATATTTTCAAGGGATTTTTAATCGTATTGGATCCTTTTGTTACACGTGCAGTTAGTAAAATCAATTCATATTTATTTAAAGCAAATAACTACTTATTAAATATAAATAATATTAGTTAGCCATATATCTACATATTGCAATGTTTCAAATTCTAAACATTAAGGTTATTCATTCCATCTAATGATTGATGGCCACTTGTATTTTATTAATAAATATCAAAAGCGAACTTCGCACAAAACGGACTTTCAATTATGAAATGTAGAGTGTAATGAACATTCGTTAACAGAAGTCTGTGTTCAGTAACGGCGACACTAGTCGCTCAGAGACTGTGCGAGGGACAGGACGCACGGTCGGTACTCGCTTCACGATAACTACGCTGCCATGGAGCAATACGAAATAGTTGACTTCTCTTCATTAAGTGAGTTCTTTATTACAAAACATTAATTTTATTATTACGTGAAACACTTGTCTTGATATTTCTATATTTGTCCATTACAACATTCCTAACTTGCAAAATTATTTATCTGTTTTTTTTTTTATTTTGCAACTATTTAATTCAGGCTAATAACCTAGTTAATTAAAAGTCATTAAGATTTTATGAATTGGATTCAATTGAATTGTAAATGATTTTCTATAAAAAACTATTTGTTTCGTTTTCCCAATAAATAATTAGTTTTACTTTTCGTAAAAAAACAATATAAAACAATCAATTAATTATATCCGATGTTTTTAAATCGTTATCATGTGACTACTCCGGAAGGTCGTCGTTTTAATCACAAACTTGATTGTATCGATTACACATTGCATTCAAAATGATAATATTGTTAACAGGTGAAACAGCAAAACAATTAATACAAGAGGCGGCTCACATACGACAACGGGCTTACTGTCCGTATTCCAACTTCGCCGTGGGAGCCGCTATCCTTACAGAAGAGGACGAGCGAGTGTACACAGGATGCAACATAGAAAGTTCGACACTCACTCCTAGTATATGCGCGGAAAGAGCCGCGGTTCCAAGGGCTGTTTGTGACGGCTACACCAAATTCAAAATGGTGGCAGTGGTGGCACACCAGAAGAAAACATTCACTGCCCCCTGTGGCGTCTGCAGGCAGGTCCTGAGCGAGTTCTGCAGCTCAGATGGAGACATCGAAATCTATCTCAGCAAACCCACCATGGACAAAATCTTGTGCACCAAAATATCTAAACTTTTACCACTCTCATTCGTGAGTTACAAAATAGACAGTGTAACATAAGTGTTAATTATTATTTACGGATGTTGATAAGACGTTTTATATTGTGATAAGAGAAAAACAAAACTTATATAGGTATTTTTATTTTTTAGATATCCAATATTGATGTGAAACGAAACAAACACTATCCTAACTTAACAAACGTAAAAAAGTAAATACCCTTCTGAATCTTTTAAACAATTTAAAAAAAGGTTAAACCATAATATATAAAAATCGCCGGAAAGGAAAAGTCTGTGACATATTACCGTTTTTAATACATAAATCTAAAAACATACATAGAGAGGAAAAAGAAATAAAAGCCGATAATATTTTAATCAATTTATTTTACTCAATGAATACGACTGCTTAAATAAATTGTGGCTATAACATATTAATGTATAAACACATTGAACGACTGCCGAAATTTAATTTAAGACAGTTGTTACCAATACAAGAGTTTACTTGATTGAATATGAATACCATTATATATAACACTTTACTTACGCTTCGAATAATACTTCAAAACAATAAAACGAGCTTAACCGACTACAAACAACAAATACACTCATATGATTCTTAATTCAAGCGGAAGTTTTAAAAGTAAAATCTGATGCATAATAAATTATAACGAGCGTTGTCTATGTATTATAAATTATTGTTCTTAAATAAGTAAAAATTTTCTTTATATAACTAAGTAACGACATACAAGATGCTTCACCCGTTTTGGCGGGTTAATTTAAATGATTATTACTTTTTATTTTCATTTATATGAGACAAGATCATTAATTATTCTTCTCGATATAAAAAAAGTTAATGTTTAGCTTGACGAAATTTCCACTAAAGGCGGGCATAATTTATGACTGGCAGCTTTATAATGCATTTTGTTTTTGTTGATTGCATTATTATTTTTACCTTATTGTACTTCAATATTAATATATAATTAACAACGATGTGTATGCATTTTTCAAAATTGTCATTACAGTAATAATATCTGGGTAGATTATTTCATTAATAATTTTATTTTCATATATATTTTAATATTGGTTGCTCTTAATAAATTGTTCATTTTTATACATACATCACAGAGGATTAAACCGGCGGCGAATCAATTAAATCAATTGATGACGCACAGACGACACGCTATAAATTTATTTTTACTAACGATTGAAGTATCAATAAGGAAGAATATTCTCGTGCGTGCATACAAGACTGACCTCGTCAACGGATCATTGTACCAAGTCCTCACCAGAACGGACACCAGCCAATGTAACACTGACATAGGTTTTCATTGTTCGTTGCTATTTTTATCAACAAGGCGACCTGTTTCGGAACACTCACCACGGCCTCTATGTTGGGAAAATCTCTTCCCGTCAATTTATCTCTTATCCTGTTCAATATCGCTAGGGCTCGCTTGTTGAGATTTGACTCCGGCGGCATCTCCAGTGACTCGTAGTGCAAGTGATTCCGACTTCTGCTTGGCAAGGAATACGATGAGTCCAAGTCTGATGAGAAGGTGGATTCTGTGATCGAATGTTTCTCGTTGTCTATCAGACGCCAGTTGAGGAGAGGGTCGTACACAAATGCCTCCAACACGGCCATGACGCTGTCTCTGTGTTTATGGAGCACGTGCATTACCGACTCACAAGTGAAGCGGTACGTGCCCTCGATACCCGTTACCTTCGAATGAGAAATATGTAAGATTTCAATAATTGTATGAACGTATAAAAAAATAACAAATGTTATTGCTTACCTCCATAGCACTAATGAGCATCCTTGTTAGTCTGAAGGGAATCTTTTCGGGGAATCTTTCTCTCGTTTGAGTTACTTCGAAGCAATCTCCAAAATCGATATGCAGGACCTTGCCAGTGACTCTATGCAGCATAATATTAGAGGGATGCCTGTCTCCGAGCCCCAAGATGTAGCCCACCATGCTCATGACGGCCAGCGAGCGCGTGTAGTTCGTGCGACGCTCGAACCATGCTTCAGCGGAAGGACTCTTCAACCAGAGCAGCCTAGCCAAGTCGTTTCCGGGAGTTTGGGAGAGCGTGTATTCGAACACCTCCACCTTAAATAAACGATATAAGCTATTTATCTGGGTCATAACAAACAATAAACCATTCCAGGCAAAATACCGAACCTTATGTTTAAGCATCAACTTTTGATAATCGGACGCCATACGTAGCATGATTTGTTGTTCTGTGTTGAGGGCCATTTTATTTGTCTTTTTGTCTCTGTAGTCGCTGATCAGGTTGTAGAGGGTGTCGCACTGTGGCACCCAGCCGATCAGCCCCGAGTTAGGCGATAGCGGGATAACAGCGTACCTCTGGATGGCGAGGTCATGCCTGTACGTGTTAGTGTCGGATTGAAGCAAAGTATTCACGAGCCCGAACAGCTGCATCACTCGCTCGTCTTGACGCAGATCCTCGTGTCCCTTCAGAAGGAACATGTATTGCTTCCCGTCTGAACCCTGTATTGTGAGTCGCCGTGGACGTTGTTTTGACTTGATCACCTATGGAGTTAAATTATATGTACATCTACATATTGTATCAGCTTTAATAAAAAAAAAATAATACAGAAGCTCAAGATGTTTGTTGGGCGGCGACTGCAGATATATGCAGACATATATAATGACCTATCAATTTCTTAAAATAAAATAAACTAATCCAAAATCAAGCAACAAAGCTTAATAATGCACTGCTTATAAAACTTAGACCAGCAAACAGCTTTTATTATATGTCATTTTTCATACACCGTTTAACAATATATTTGTTGATATCTAATCTAATTTTCAGTATATCATGAAGACACACCGACCTGCAGGTGGGTATTAATTCTGTCTATCCTTATGACGGGGTGTCCAGGGACGTAACTGCCAGGCACGGCCAGTTCCAGGTCCCTACAGGCGTGCAGTCTGCGACTCACATACTGCAGTTCTAAGGAAGTGTGCGCTCTGAACTGACCCCCAATACGACGGACCACGTGACAGTACAGATCCCAAGCCTCGTTCAGGAAACGGTCTTCGCCGCTGTCCTGGAACATTTGATAGAATATATAATATATGTGTCAATATTCCAAGAAAATGCAAATTTAATTATATAAACAAAAAAAAATGATTCCTAATAACTTCCAGAAACGGTTAGGTAAAAATTTATTAATAATTTTACCAACTACATAGGGTTTGCTAACAAGTTGCCGGTTCAATATGTTCAATTACTGTCACACCATTTTTCAAACTAACCGACTATTTTAGCTTTAGATTAAATTTATTTTTATTTGCAAGGTTTTTGATGAATAGAAAATCCATTTGAATTATATTGCTAAAAAAATGGATTATAAAAAATCAAAAATGTGTGTGTATTTGTGGGTTTTAATTACTTGTGTGGAATCTATTTGATTATTTTCTTTAATGGAATAATATGTACTTTTTACGAATTTACTGTTGTATTTTATTACTATATTTGTGGATATAAGAATAATAATAGTACCTTTATTATTATTATCCATTTATAAGCTGCTTCAAATAATGTAATGAATTTAATTGCATATTTGTAAGACTTTGGATAGTAAAAAATTAAAACAAACAATTATGTTCATAGATTAGAAATTATCTCCGATGAAAAGCTCTTTAAACTATAATTAAAATGATAAAGGAAATCGAAAAAAAAGTAATTAACACTGAGATTTTAAAAGATTTGAAATTAATAAGAGAAAGTATGAAGACTGCTCCCAAAGTGTTTGAGAGTCCTAAACTTCTGTATGAATAA
The DNA here is from genome assembly GCA_018231745.1 of Danaus eresimus. Lineage (NCBI taxonomy): Eukaryota > Metazoa > Arthropoda > Insecta > Lepidoptera > Nymphalidae > Danaus > Danaus eresimus. Next base: position 6,655 of record DVQP01000546.1, read on the forward strand.
AAGCGAATTGCCTTATTTACCTTATAAAGTTCACACCAACGTTGTGCTTCTTTCAAATCTCTGCCATACATTTGTAGAAATGACACCTCCTTCAAAGTCTCAGGCGGGTGATCTAACATGGCGTGCATCTTGTCTAGTGTTCGGAACATTCCTCTGTAGTCTTTCTCACTAAAGTATAATCTGAAAAAAGGTTAAGTACTTATATAAAATCCGTCATACACACACATACACATATATATATATATATACAACTTTAGCTATGTTATATAAAGCTATGTCATAGCTTTATTGGTATAAATACAAAAATGATCAACGTTTTTAGTACAGACTTGAATAGATTAAGTTTCTAATTAATACAATAACAAATGACGGTGCTTAAGAGTGTATTGATGATCAGATTTTCATAAAATAGTCTCTGTATAAAGACTGAGCTTAATCATCACAACAAATATCTACATTAAGATAGTACCAATTGTTTTATTGCTGTGTGAAAATTATCCTTCTTGATTATCTTATTGACTTGGTACGAAAACAAATAATAATTAATTATCCACGCTATTTTATGTTCTGCTACATTCTGTCAGCGTGGCAGTCAATTATCGTGACCTATTTCATTTTATTATAGAGTGAAAAATGCTAAATGAAACTATTTTTGTATTTGGAACAATTTTTAAAGTGTTGAAATGTTAAAAGTTTAAATTTTGAAAAATATGTTTAAAAATAAGTAATACCTTGAGGCATCTTCCAAAGCAGTGTAAACCTGGTCATGCCACAACATTGCAATTTTGATCAACTCCTCCGATATAACAGCCACTTCATTGACAAGTCTCTGAGAGTGTGTACACATTGTTTTAAGAATGTAATTGGCTGCGTTCTTCCTTGTTATGAAAGAGGATTTTGTGGCAACAGTCAACGGGTACACCAGAGCTTGTGGGTGAAGCTTTCCAATATCTATTAATAAGATATGGACCAGTTTAGCCACCAAACTCCTCGGGGAGTCGATACGAGCTATCAGTTGCGGTATGACCTGAAGCCATATCTTTACGTCGATCTGCCGTATGCCCTCAAATAGAGCATCGTACACAGCGGGGTGATGTCCATGATCGAACCAAAGAGTAAGTAGCCTTAGCGTGTCTTGTAGTGAACTTCCGTTTGACAAACTGATCGACTTAAAGAAACCCTCTATAGCTGGTATTGTGAATGTATTGATGAATTCCGTCCTCGATATCTTCTTTTCACCTGACCCACCAGCTATACCGCTCTCCGATATGTTGTCCTGCTGTTTATAGAATAGAACCGTTTCAAAGTTCATACAAGCCCAAGCATGACAGGCCTTATACCAGTCTGGAGCGAGCAATGTCGCTGTGGTGTAGTTCCTCAATATTTCAGGTATGGACAGTTCATTTATTTCGTGAAGTGCTTCACACCATGAACCTAACTTCAAATGACAACGCGCAAGCAATCTTCCCTGTTCGTCATTTTCTGCTTCGGAATTGTCCAAAAATTTCTGTAAAACGTCGTAGGCATACCTTTTGTTTCCCGCATCCCAAAGGTTTTTGCTGTACGCTAAGACTATTCTCGGATCTTGAGATGTTAGTAATATGTCAGGATTTGTGACAGGATCACAGCCTAATACAGTCAGAACTATTTTATGCGCCTGATTAATAGCACCAGATTTCCTGCACAGCGAAGAAAATTTAAGCCATGTCTGGAAGTCTTCTTGTGGACTCATTACTAAACTTCGGATTTGAAGCATTTTACGCCAATCTTCAACTAAACGTTGGCCTCCTTGCAGCCTCGTCCACCACGTTCGATGAATAATGCCTCTTCTTTCTTCAACAAGTTTGATCGTAACAACTTCCTCTAATTCCGTCAATAACTGTGCATTCACCAAAGCTCCATAAGCCCTTTGGTAGCTTTCTCCGACAACAGCTGATAGTTCTGCGTCCAAAAGACTTCTAGCAGAGTCAACGTAATGTCGAGATTCAGGCCAATGTCCATCATGAATAGATAATATGGCACGATAGAATGCACCGTCTTGTGTATCGTCAGGGATGCATTCGACAAACCTTTTCATGGAATCCCACTCCTGTAAGCCCCAGGACGCCGCAGCAGCAATTTTAGCGGATTTCTTTTTGATATCATCGCTCATGGTACTCCACTGTTCTGTGGTCATGCTATAAAGTTTACGCCATTCGCCCATCGCCTCCAAACACCGCATCATTCCCAGTTTGGACTCTATGTCCTCGGGTTCTTCTTCTAAGTTTTTGTTGTAGAGTTCCAAAGCCTGATCCCAATTGTGCAGTTTCTCATACCAACGCACGTGAACATTGAGAGAGCAATCTCCACTTTTCTTTTGCATGATTACTTTTTCGAGCAAACCATTTGCAGATTCTCTTTGCTGTAGTTTATTGTTTATATGAATCAGAGCTTCAACTACTTGAGTCGACGGATTCCTTCGATACTCTTCCTCCTTCAAATGAAATAAAAGTATTAGATTTATTTTGACGCTAGTGCTTAGAAAAAAAATCATATTACCTCACCTTGTAATAGAGAGCTTTTGCATAAGCACGACAGGTGATGGCTGTGTCTCCTAGCAGTTTTATAGATATAGGCAATGCCCCTTTCTCACAATGTTCCAAAAATTCAGCCAGATTCAGAACAGCCAAAGCTAGTTCGGGAGCTTCCGGGGCAAGGAGTGCTTTCTCTAAAGCCGCACCGAGTTCGGAACGCGCCGGTTCACCGAGCTCCGTCCAACACGACATGAAGGCAGCGTTGAACAAATCCGTAGCAAGCTGAGAGTAATTCTGTGCCAAACTTGAACAGGCTCTATAAAAAATAATAAAATATTCCCATTATTTAAAATATTAATATTATGTATATCAGACACATTATATTTTTGCCAGGGAATGAGGACGACTTTAAGTTTTCCGATTAGTTTTTTATTTATTTTCTTTTAATATTATTAATTAAGTCACGGAGTTGATAATATTAACTCACACATAATATTACCTTATGAATTATTTTATAGACTTTGAGCACAGGAAGTCTTCTATGACATTCAAGTAATTTATATCGTTGTTATAAAATTCCTACCGTATCGCTGGACTGTTGGATTCTGTTAGGAGTCCGATGCTCAATTGCCGTAACCACTCCAACCAATCGTCTTTCGATAGAATGTTGTGTACTTGCCAACATTTTCTTAGTTTATCCACATTCAGTGTTAATTTTTGTATGGCTTGTGGATCATTTGAAACAACCTACAACACATTTATTATTTCTATATTTAAAAAATACAAATTAAATGTAATATACAAAAGATAACTTATCTTCCAATAAAGATTTCTGTCACAAACTATTTGAGATATGAATAATGTATAAAAAAACAACCGGTGTGTAAACGTATATATTTCCAAAGAGAAAAAGAAATTCACACGTGTAATTGCTTACATAGTTTATACAAATACAGATAATAAGTGAAGATGAGAAGGAGGGAAGGTATTTTAAATTGGGAATTAAGAAGAAATGCACTTGGACATTGTTTGTGCATAAAACATCTGATTATACAAACATAAGAGTTATAACCGAATTAAACTTACGTCTTTCTTTTGGTTTCGTAGCCTCAGCCTCGTCTCGTCAAGATAGTCGTCGTCCGAAGCCAACGTGGATATGACTTGGAGTCTCGTAACCAGCACGATGTAATTAGGGCATTGTATTTTGTGTTTCACCAGAATCCTATCGATAGATGGTATGTAGTCTATATAGTCTCTGCCGAGCTGAATGATGATAGCGCAGAGTGTGTTCATCGCGGTCTGACGTAATGGGATGCTGTTCTCTAAAACCTTTGCTAATGCCTGAACGAGCATCGCTGAATATGGTTTGAAGTAAAGGTACATAGAGAGATGTTCAATTGTTTCCATTGCCAATTTAGATATGGACGTCGGTATATTTCTTCCATCGAACAGTGCTATAATCGCAGGCACTATAGACATTAGGACGTCATCTAAATTGTTTTCAAATTTTTGTATAGTGAGCAACAACTTTTCCGTTAAAATCCTATCTTTGCTGCTATCGTATTTGAGGAGTCTTAGCATATTTGGCAATATTTTTCGTACGTATATTTTAAATTCAGTCCCAATGGCTATAATTATTTGCTCTACAAGAGATATGAGAGTCGGTTGAAGCTGGCTGTCTGGTGTCCAATATTCTCTTATTAGATCAAATATTTCTTCCAAGTATGCTCGTATGTGTATCTTTACTACAGAAATGAGTAGCGCTAATTGATTAAATAAGAATTCTCTAAAATTGTGGTTGTCAGTCGACCGAATCACATATAAAAGACTTGGAGTGACACGCGATATGTATGGAACGCATTTGAAGCCAAGAGTTTGGAATATGTATGTAATCGAATGAACAACGCTCGTGTGGTGTTGTGAGAGCAGAGGATCCCGAAGTATACGCATTAAGGACGTCACGGCTATTGCAGGATAGAATTCATCAAGGACGAGCGGAGACATACTAACGAGCATCTCATTCACATTTATATCCAAATTATCATTGGATGTGTCTGTGATAGGTATTAATGTAGACGCCGTCTGGAAATCAATTAAACCTTGATTCACTCTATGTTTGTAGGGATCCAGAGCTCCTAATAAACCAAGAACCCGTATAGTTTCCCTTCGATCTCTAGCATTTTGTTCAGTTTTAAAAAAGTTCAAGAGCATATCCATCAGACTTGGGTATTCAGTATAGGGCGTCACCACATAACCGATAGCGCTTATAACCTGTCCGAATGACCAGAGCGCAACACTCCTTTTTTCTGGTTGGTTTGGATCCGACAATATCTCGAGTTGGATTGACATCAATTCTGGCAACCACTGATTTAAAGCATTTCCACCACCATTCACCTCTGCCAGATCACCAATAGCCTTTAAAATTATGGTGATCATGTTGGGATTACTCTCTTCTTTAAGTTTTGGGACCAATACCTTCAATATGGTATCAACAAACTGTCGAGTTAGTCGAGGAGCATGAGATATGATGTGATTTATCATTCTTAGAGACTGTTCTTTGGTACGAGCTGACTCAGAGTGTTGTACTTCCATTAATATTTCAACGAACAATTGGCGCAAAGCTGGAGTAGTGTAACTGGGATTTATGTTGCTCAGTCTGCCAATAACGCACAACGCCAGTTCACTCACATCACTATTTGAATCATTAATAGCTATGAAGAGACAACTCAGGTGCTCTTCAACAGCAAGATATTTGTCGAAAATAGGATTTGTAAATATTTCAAAAACTCTATATCTTATTTCATGATCGAAGTCTGATCGGCCAATTGATAAAAGTTTCCCGATAGATTCGTCGATTAAGGAGTTAAGGGTTCGCGAGTTAGTCACTGAAGATCTTTCGATAGCTTTAATGAGAAGTCTAGCAATCGTTTTCACAGCCTCCAATCGTATATCTTGCTGCTCACACTGCAGGTAATAATCTGTACATCTTCTTATAAAAGACATGAGAGTATTGTTCCATTCAAAGTCAAATGATCCCAGAGTATGCAAGGCTAAGACCAACTTCGCAGCATCATGAGGTTCTGCCAGCATAGCTGTTGATAACATCGCAGCTGAGGATGGTTCAGCATTAGAAGGTATGTAAGGTTTTTTCCTTAGAATTAAGGACAAAATATTGAGTAGCCTGTCTGTTATCTCTTTTCTTAGAGATGGTACATTTTTGCTTAGCTCTTTAAAGCAAGTTGTCAACTGAGGACTGAGTCCAGTGACACACATAGGGTCTAAAAGGTCTTTGATCTCATTGGAAACAGTTTCTTTCATAGCAATTCCCAGTAAAGTGACACAGCTGAACAGTGGACTATCAGCACCATTCTTTTTCTTTGGCACATCTTTAAGAGGTAAAGTTAGTTTGATGATTTCAATGATTCTTGATAGATACTGTTGTATTTCATCTTCCACTGCAATACATATTAATCCTAAGGTTGTGAAAGCCATGGCCTTCTCTCTCTCTCTCCCTCTCAAAAATGTTATCAAATGATTGATGGTAGACTTGAGGTGTTTCTTTGCAAATGAATCTCTATTGAATGCTGCCAGCCTTGGAATCAGTAACAAAAGCATCTGGTGGACAATATGTGACCTCGAAATCTGCTGAGCCATCACATCTGAAATTATAATTTATATTGGTTAATATAAAATAGTCTTTTATGAAAAAGACATTATGTTGAATGTCACCTTACCCACTGATATCTGATCATATTTTTCTGATACTAGTTTTTTGCAAATTGAAGATTCATATATAGTAAAAGATTGTTGTTTGTCCTCCAAGCAACTTTGATAAGTCCAAGAATTTTGTGTTTTTGGATTAAATGTTGACATTTCATCTGACATGTCCTGTTGAGAGTCAAGTTTTTGCATTAGGGTTGTGTATTTCTTTTCCCATGCAGAATTGGAACATCTGAGAAGTTCATTTAAAATCAATAAGGCACCATGAACATGTTCATCCCTGCTAATAGTTCTGTCCCTGCATAGGTGATCAGAAAAAGATGTGACTGCTTCCTCATAACATTGAATGTACCAGTGTGCTTTATTACTTTGTTCTGGTAGTTCTCTCTGAGCAGTCACTACAAATGCTGCTCTTAAAGCCTTGCCAGCTGCTTCTCTGATAGACTCTTTGGTGTCACGAAGTGGTATCATAATGTAATTAAAAAAATCATTTATATGCTGAAAGAAATTTGATGGCATGGCTATAGCCAGTTCTCTTAATATAAGACATGCCGAAAGCCTCTTGCTTTCATTTCTATCTTCAGCTAACCATTCAAAAGCTCTTTTAATTTCGTATTCCACATATTCACCTCTTTTTATACCAAGGCAAGTTGCTATGCGGCCCATAGTTTTAGCAGCAAGTTCTAAAATGTTTGCATCATTAGATGGAAATATGCTTCTTAGATATTGCGCATAGCGGGTCAATCTTGTTTTATTTACTTCCTGATCACCACTTATGAGACAAACTGAAAGAAGAGTGATGATATAAATAGAATGACTTATATTAAATTGATGATTAAAATATAGTATATTAAAATATAAATATTATTGTTAATAAAAAGTTACCTATGATCAATATGCCTGCCTTCTTTTCGTTATTATCATAACTAGAAGTTAATACATGGATTTGTTGATTGAAATCATCTAGTATCTGTGTTAAATTATCCTGTGACATTTCTCGAAGATCGGTTTTAGCAAAATGTAATAGCTCCCGTATCGCCTTATGTCTTGTTTCCATATGCCGGGACTTGAGCCCTATTATTAAATCAAAAACTTGGCCGCTCGTCATTTTGAATTTGTGTTTATATTTTATGTACTAACAATATAAGCCATCACTTAGTCACAAACTGTATTGGTTTCTACTTAAATGCTTCAAATTCCGACCACCATATAAACATTTTCAGGTAATTTATTTTAAAATTAAAAAAAGAGTTTAGATCCTTCCTTGTTTTTTTTAATACACACTTAAATATATAAACATGCGGCCATTAGGGAAGCTTTGACATGTTTGTTTTGACATTTCTTTCATTTGAAGAAAGTTTTTTTTTTTACTCAAAAGGTAAAGATTGTTTTGCAAAATAGTTTAGTAAAACTATTTTTGTTATTAATATAAACTGTAAAAGTTAAATGGAATAAATTGAAAATAGTATAACATACCATTCGTACTATTAACACATTTTTTGAAAATATATGTTTAAATTAGAAAGTAGTAATTTTCTTTAAACAAATGCTTAAAATTTTTAACAATTAAATTTTTGTTTCGACTTTGATGTACTTCTTCATATACTTTGATTGCTTTTTCAAATTAACCACAGATTACAATTCTTTGTTTGGGTAAACTGAAGATGACGCATGTGTTTTCAATACTTTCTCGTCATCTATTCACAAACCTCATAGGTAAACGTCAAATAGCCAATCGTCTCAGCTGAGCCCACTGCTTGACGTTGTGTGGCTTGCTCCCTTGTTCAGTCTCATTCGATTCTGAAAAATTAAATTCTTAGAAAAATTCTGATCAATTCATAATTTATATAATCCTGGAATCTTCTTTCCAATATGAGTGAACTTAGTCAAGAAGAGGTGAGTCGTATTTCGTAAACAGTCCGTAGTGTTGTGCGTTTGCCAATCTAATTTCGTAACAAAACAAAGCATTAGTGCGTGGTGTTTAGATTTGATGGTAGTGTAAAATTTTACACGTGTGTTCTAGTGACAATTTTAACTACTTTCCAGATTCGTAGACGGAGGTTGGCTCGACTCGCAGCCCTCGGAGGAACGGGCTCTTCAGTTCCAACTAGTCCTCCCATTACACCTGGTGCATCAGTTCCACCAGACGTTCTTAGTCCAGGTCCGCCGTCACGTTTGTCTCCAGCGCCTGTTCCACGTAGCTCCACAGAAAATGCAGACAGTAAAAACAAAGAACAAAACTATGCAGAGAACAAAAGTGATGTGTCAGACCAAACAAAAATACCAGCTGATGGTCTAATTGTTACAGAAAAGCCAGATAATAATTTATTAGATGAAATGCCAGATACAAAAATGACAGACCTCTCTCAAACACGGCAGTACAATAGTTTTGACTCTATGGGAGATGACACATTGTTAAGCTGTGGGTCAGTAAGAGTTCTGCCTCAGTCTACTGTCAGTGGGTCAGAAGGTGCTTCAACCAGAGAAGATAGCACATCACGTTCAATTTCTCCAGCACAGTTTGTAGAGCCACCGCCAGTTAGACCAAGAACACACAATGCCTCACCAAGTTGCTCAAGACGCTCTCTTTCTATGGAAGTTGATGATGTTTCAGAGAGAAATTCACAGTCTGAACAAACACAAGAACCCATGGAGGTAAGCCAATTTAAAATTGTTTTTCGTAGAGAGCTTTTTGTATATATATATATTCATATTATGTTTACAATATCAACATTTAATACAGTATTAATCATTTATATAAATGACTGTAATATTTATGAACATGCTTGTTTATCATAACATGTTTGATGCCTTTGATAAAACAGTTATTGGCACAGTGAGTTTGCAAATGGCTACTTTAGAATAAGAACATTTTATATATTATTGTTTTGTCTTAAAAATATACTCGCATCAAATAAGATACATGAGAGGTACTTATAGTTTTGACATAATCATATTTATATATAATATTCAAATTAAAAAAATCTTCTATATATAGTGCATAAAATTTCACAATAACAATGTAGGTATTCTACTCTCCTACAATGTGTCTTTATGTATTACTAGATGTAACATGCATTTTTTCAAAGAGATGTCTTTTTGTATTTAAGGTTGAAGATGACTCAACACAATCTCCTGCTCGTAAAATTCAAAGATCTCGTACTGTAAGTTGCACAGAGTTAACAGAGGAACAGTTAAGGAATATAGTTGCCAAAATATTACAAGTTTCATGGTCCGATGACAGCGCTGGTGAGATCCATTCTAAATTATTTCTTTTATTCTTGGTTTAGAAAAATTAACAGTAATTTTATTTCAGGAGGCATTTTTGTGCCTTCAGTTGCAGCATCACTACTAGATAACCCAAAATTAGGTTTAGAGGAGATAGCATCAGAGGCACTGATGGACACACTTTGTCAGATTATTGATGGAAATGATCCATTGAATCAGAAGTTGATTGCTATAACGGAAACAACAAAAAGATTGAGTGAAGACTGTGGTGATGGAGATGACTTGTTGACAAGCGGACATCTGGGTTCTGAAACTGATGCTAGCAAATCAGACTGCCCGACACCATCGTTACCCATTCAAAAAGCAATGCCTACCCAAGGTTTAGCAGTCAGCTACATACTGAAATTCTACAATAACATTAATCTGTACGAAAGGGACCATCCAAAGAAGAGCTCCGAACCACCTCTGAGTGATCTGTTGCAAAGTTTCCGAACGCTGCTCGTAAACAATCTAGTATTAGTGTTGAGGGGGAAATATGATTTGGAGAAATGTCGGAAATCGCCTCTGTTACCTTACCTCTTGATTGGGAACACTCCGATCGGACTGATACCTGAAGTTCTCCTAGCGACATATCAGGACAAAGAAGCTTTCGAGGAGGTGAGTTTACAAAACGAACCACAATTCGGAATGTCTTTATGGAGATAATTTCACTATATTCTATTATTTTAATCACGGCTATTTGTTACTCACTAATGCGATAAATACAGGACGTTTTTTTGTTGAATACTACTTCTGTTACCATTTTTTTAAATCCTTATAACAAAGGTTGTGCTTTTGTCTGATAAAAAGGTTTTAGTTCATGCCAGTATAACGAAATATAATTTTCACAACACCCCACTTAGCTTTAGCATGTAGAGCGTTTTTCATATTTAACAGCTTGGGCATTAATATGCTTCCGTAGCTCAGGCTCATAATAGTCGGAGATTTCTAGAACGATCCTGAAATTTCTATTTAGGTTAATAAAGCCCTAATGTTATAATTACAAAATAGAAGTAGTATGTCATGTACACTCAACAGTTGACAAAATATATGACTATAAATTTTATATAAATCTTTGCGTTGGAGTGCGGTATGCGTATATAACAATCACTAAGATAACAGACGCATGTTAAAAATGAGCAGAATGTTTATTTAAATTACTGATCGAAACTAGTTGTTTAAATTAATGACCAAATTACAAAGAAAAGCGGGAAGCATTTGTAAGAATAGCACATATATTCTGTAATATGGTGCGAGAAATTATCGCTGTTATATGGGACCTTGGTTGTTTTTCTCAACGCCGTTTAGTTTATCCCTACTCGGCCACCGGCTGTAACGTGACATGTGATAGACAAGACGCTATAAAATATCACATGAATTAACTTGATATAGCAATAATTAAACCAAAAAAAGATATTCTTTGTGAATATTGATACATTGGCAATAGCTTACGAAACCTCTCACACAAGTTGTACCTAATTTTAATGGAAAGAATATCTTAAATGTCAACAACAGATAATCGGATACGAACTAAAGTGTAGCTAACTTTACTTCTCCTTGACTGAACCTTTCAGATTATTTATTTGACGTGTTTTTATTACGTTATGTTTTATATGCATTTTTTCTTATGTCACGTGTTCAACGACATTGTTATCCTACTAACATTTTAAACACACTAATGCCAGTTATTTTTGCACTATTTTGATGCCAGAGATAAAAAGAGTCCCTGTAATTAATTTCTATCAACATAAAGATGAATGGATGAGATTTATTTAATGTTCAAGCTTTTTCGTTCTTCCAAAACCAGGCAACTAATGAAATCAGATCAGAGTACCTTTTGTCACACACTATTCATCGTCGGCTTCCGTATTAATATGTATTAACTAACTCTTGCCTACGGTTTTGTTCGTGTATTAAATCTCCTTTCATGTTTGCGTTATCATGCTTATATGGTTTAATTGGATTTCTAGAAGCTTCCTCCGTCTAATCCTAACACGGTGACAATTGGAATTAGCTCAGGTCGAAGCAATTTCGATTTGAAATGAATTTTGAAAATATATGTTTAATAATTGAAGGAGCAATGACAGCATAACAAACATATAGTGTCGCATTAAGCACTTTCTCTGTTTTGAAGACTATTGAAGAGTAGCCTAAGTTACTTGTTGAAAATACATTTTTATTGTCCGTATCGTTTAATAACTGTTGTTAATTTGGAATTACTAAAAGATACTTAAATTTTATTTATTTGTATATATTTTTGTTCTAATATCAATAAACGTCAATGAATGTAACGAAGTAATTTAGAGACAGGTTTTTTTATAAAATCGGTAACGATAAAGTCATTGAAACAGCCGTAATAAGCTATCAGCTGATAAAGAATCTGGAGTGGTTAAGAGCTTTTACATTTTACCATCTGTACGTCTTCACCCTGTGTAATCAAAACAATAGTAAATATAGGGCGTTGAATTTAAGGTAATTTTGGCAGGTGTTCGTGCCGCTACTCATGGGTGTCCGTGAAGAAATGCGTCGATGTGTGTCCCCGCTAGTAGGTCGCGGGCACGGCGCTCCGCTGCGCGCTCTGCGTGCCCTGTGCGAGCTGCGCGCCCCCCCACGCCACGCGGCACGGCCTGTGTGCGCTCTGCTGGCCCGCCTCCCCTCGCTATGCCCACCATCCGTTACAACAGCACCGGGACGAGAAATCGCCAGAGTCAGTTTCCTTGGACCCTTCTTTGCGGTATGTATTGTACTAATTGTAAGTATGATGATAATGAGATCTAAGATTTTCGCGAGTCATTTAAATAAAACTAATATATGTCATCTCATCTGCCCGTGATCACGGTTGCTGGAAAGTAACCGAAACGTCATGATTATATACTTTAAAGTAATAAAAATCGCGTAGTAAATCCGAAATATATTAGTTTTATTTAATTATGATTAAGAAATCAAATAATTCAAAGGTACATTCGAGGAATTCGACTTCATTATAAATATAGTTATTATAAATATCTCAATACTTTTTCTTTTCTAATATAACGTATTTCTAATAATACACTTCATACTACAATAACTGTGGAAACTATTCTGGCAAATTTCAACCTTAAAAAAATATTGTAACATAAGCTGTATGTTTGTCCATAAATATATAAACAAAACTAAACAATCATTGTTCAGAAATCAGATCCACCAGAACTATTAACTAAACAAAGCAAGTCCCATCCCAGAAGGTTTAAGAGTAAATAAAAAATATATATATTAATTTTTCTCTATTGATACTATTTCCAGATATCCTTATTCGCTGAAGAGAATCCTCGTTTCGCTGAGAGGATGTTCGCGGGCACTGACCAGAGCCTGTCTTTCGCTCTACAGCGCGAGGTGGAAGCCAGTCGGAACACCCTCCACAACATCTGCCACAACATCCTCCTCTGTCCCGACGCCAGGGAACCATTCCTTAACTACTTCGCCACATTACTTCAGAGGAACGAGCGAAGAGCACAACTACAGACAGACGAGCGTTCCCTGGCTGGTGCATATAATTTTTATATATATATAATAATTTCCCCACTTTGGTACTATTATATATATATATATAAATGACATGACTATGATATGAATAGAGTTAAATTAACTTAAAACAGTTCTGCAAAAAAAAATATTGACGTTGTGGTGTGCAATGTAACTTTTTTTTTGAGAATGTATAGATTAAAAAAAATATTATAGGAATTAATTAGTTTTAATAGCTGACGTCACTCATTATAAAATGATGCTAATAAATTACCAGGCGACGGCTTCATGTTGAACGTTTGCTCGGTTCTCCAACTACTGTCGGTGCGCATCAAGATGGACCGCGTGTACGAGCTGTATACCTTCCAACCGGACACCTGGTACAACGTCCGGGATGAAACACGCCTGTATTTCACGGCCCAGGAGGCGCAGGAATGGCAGGACGCTCTCAGTGAGTACACCGCCTTATGTATGTGTGAACTTGCTTCTCAGGCCTACGCCTTATGGGCAGCCAACAATATCGTAGACGCGATCAGAAGCTCAAATTTTTATGGGTATGAATTTAATGTTAATATAAAATATACTTAAATATTCATTCGCTTATTAAATTCAATAATTTATAAATTTATCCTATCTGATACTTTCGGGAAGCACCATTAAAATTTGTAAGCCTTTGTATCCATAGATAACAATATAATTTTATTCCATAGACAACGATCCAAACCACGAATGGCCGGAAGCGAAGTTCCAGACTGTATGTTGGTTCCTGACTCTGCACATGCATCACGTGGCGCTCATACCCGCGCTCCACACGCACCAGAGACGCATACGGTATGAAGTCACTTCAGTGACTACATTGATAAATGAAACTTTTGTCAAATTTATTTAAGATATCAATCATTCCATAGCCTTGCTGACGCCAAACACCGAGAAATTAATCTGTCATATTTTTGTTTAAATTAATATACACATCTTAATTGATAAATAAATTTAATACAATATTTCTGGCTACTATATACTACATGAGCGTAACGTATTTTACAACGTGATATAAAATTATTCCAATTTCAAACTAATCCGATTCTTTGAACCAACATATAAATATATAATTTGAAAATGGAATCTTTTTGATTTGAATGAATGTATGCTAAAAATATGAATAAAAATTATTTGCCAGTAAGACTAATTATTCTTGTTCAGTGCCTTCCGAGATCTTCAGAAGGTGATCGAGGAGCTGATGGCTGCTGAGCCTCAGTGGAGGAACAGCTTCTCAGCGCTCAGGAACAGGGAACTACTGCGGCGATGGAGGAGACAGATTAAGAGGCTACACCGGTACAATATATATATATACTAATCTTATTATAACATTCATATATATGAAAGTATAGACACTAAAAAACTTATTGAAACTGTCTTTAAAAAGGGTTTCTTTGACGAAAAACATGCTATGAAATAAAATTTAAATTTTCTATATTTTTTGCAATCTTAGTTTTTGTGTACACATTCAAAAAAACACAAACTACCGAATGGGACACATGAACTGTTCATTTCTGTGTAAGTGCGTTTATTCTGAGATGTAAGATTTTCTCGAGTTTTATTCATTTAAATGAAACTAATATTTTTTTCTGGCTGTAGTTTTTTCAACAAAAAATAAATCACGCGTAGTTTATCCGAAAAAATATTGGTCACGATGTGATAATTTTTAGCTGAACTAAACTGACTGAAATTGATAAAGTCCTCGTCAGTTACCGGTATCAAAGTCCAACAGTCGTATTACGGTTCTTTAATGAATTCTCTATTGAAATCATGATTTCTCGTTT
>DVQP01000547.1:0-21465 GCA_018231745.1 Danaus eresimus
TTCCCACAGTTAAGGCAATATAATTATAATTTTTGATCTTTAAAGACAGTACATTCGTTTTGAAATAAAACCTTCATGGTCATTTTCCTTTAAAAAAGACATGAATTTTTGACTATATGAATTTTCATATAGTATTGATAATTAGTAAGTATTGATAATTAAGAATGGAAAAACAAGTAAAGTTTTTTCGTTGTTCAGAGTTATATCCATATTGAAGGTTTAGATCGAATATATATTGAAATTATCGTGATAGATAATCGAGTAAGATAAAAGTTATAAATTTTTTTATACAAATATATTAGCATTTCAAACATTTCAGATTTCCAGATGACTTTTAACATTTAACGTTTAAATAACGGTAATAAATTTGAAAGTTGTCTTGAAATTGGTTAGCCGTTTGATGTAGCTGTGAATGGCTTAGTGCTTGCATCAGTTTTGACGTAATGAATTCACTTTTTGAGACAATATAAGTGTGGTGATCTCTTCGGATCATATCGATCAAGGAAATAACAAAAGCATTATCATACTTTTCTTTGAAATACTATTAATATAATTATATAACTCGCCAGTCGCATTCGATATATGTGCTTGAGACGAAAATAGTCTCAGTTTTGTAAAGATAGATAAGTTTAGCAAACAAATAGATCCCAAGAGAAGTTGGGGTATTTTGTCCAGTATGTGATAATGACACTTTATTTGGAAGACGTCAATTTGAATGTATAGATAAATGAAAATTTACAGGATGTTGTATATGTGACAAATCACACGGGTTGATGAATGATCTACGTAACATTTTTTCTCTTCAATTGAAAGGTCAGATGATATCTTAATTTTTGATGTCACCGGGATGCAGGAAATTATTAATATAATGAAATTTCCAGTTCTTTCGTGTTGTTGTCGATTAGAGTAGGCGTCTGTTAAGTAATTGATAAAAAAAACTTAAGTACATTAAGACGATTGCATCTTAATAGTTTGTCACAATTGAATAATGTGTCTATAATGACAAATGATTGGCAAAAGTAGGCCGTCCGCTTTGATTATTGGTTCAGGCTCGTACGAAATAACATTTTAAAATATTGGATGTTTGTGAAGAACTGATGTTTGTTCCTTCTTTATTTTATAGGGATGGATAAACCATTTAAATATTCATTAAATTTTAAATATTAAAATTTTAATTATGGTGTATTAAAATATAAATTTAACTTTACACTCATTCGGTTTGAGTAATTGTTTAAACCTTATGTAGTATTGTCAATTTGTTGCTGTAATAATGAACTCGAAGCGTCAACGGATCATAGGTCAAGAACGACTTTCACTGTGGCACGCATCAAGCCTTTTAAGAAGCCGATAAGACAGAGAATATTGTTGTAAATTACCGTAAAGGGCGAATTTTAAAAAATCTTAATGACTGATAAGAATTAAATTAAATTATTATAACCATTAATCCTTTCAACATAAAACAAAAATATTATTAATTTTAAGAAATAATAAGATTTCCACTACAGTTGTTTATTCACAGATGTTTACAAAATGAGATTGATGACTCCTTGTGAATCATTTATAACATATCTCATTCGGAGCGCTGTTTTGAAGAAAAGCTCTCAGTTCTCGCTACATCATTTACGTAACGTGCCGCATAACATTTGTCTCAATTCTACACACCTACTAACCTACTGTTACTTTCGACATATCATTGCTATCTTACAAAATAATTCCAGTTTATATTTTAAAAGTACAAAATATACAGATATGTAAATGCTATGTTATGTTTTACCGTTATAAGCGAGAATATACATCAATATTCGTTGGCCATTCATAGTGATCGTACAGAAACATACAATCATTGATTCCACAAGAAGAGCTGTTTAAAAATTTATTAGAGCCTTAAATACTAATTTCAGGATTTGGAACTTCAAACAAACATCTCCTTATATAAACATGTTGTCAGACATGCGAAGCCACGTTAGAAACAGCAAAAGGCACGTAAAGTCTTTCGCTGCTTCTAACGTGCATAGAACGATTATGAACTGCACCAGGAAGACCAGTTAAGGAAAGTCCTGTAACCTCGGAGTAACCTCCTCATCACCTTCACCTTGACGTGACCTCCGACTAGTCTTCGGTGGATTTAAAATGTTTTATTTCCCGCTGATTAGTTGAGTTTGAATTACCACACAATACCCAAATGATTGATTGATAAATTTCACATGATAAATATTGAGAAACATAAAGTACAGTTCACAATGGAGAGATTAAATGATTACGGTCATATTCATCTACTGAAGGACTCACATAAGCAAAATAAGTGTGGTAAAAATTTACGACTGCGGTCGATTTTCTACAACTACATAAATATTTACTGCAAATCATTAAGTTTAACTTAAAACATGCAAACTATATTTTGTGAAACGAAGTCGTTATTTGTTATTGTTACTCATATAAGCTCAGGGTCCCTGAAGATTTATCTCAATAAAGTTAAATGTCTATTATATTACTTATTAGTTTGTGTCTCCAATTCAATTGAACAAGCACAACTTGTAACTTAAGAAAACTTAAAAATATATGAATATGATTGAAATCATGTACCATCCGATCATAGCTTTGGGATAAGTATGTATGTATGATTCTCTTTTGATATACTTTTACGGAAAGTTTTTAAAAAAATACTATACAGGCTATTGATCGCTGACATTTTGTTTAACCTTGTTTATGAACAAAGAAAGTGAGTAAAAATTTCCTTCACACATTTTTAAGGACCGTGATATAATGACTGCCGTATTAACGCGCTATAAGGATAAAAATTTTAATTCAACAGCAGTGCGACCTTAACTTTTGACTTCATAAATTTAAGTTCATACAAGTCGTGATCGAAATTTATATGCAAGCGCTAATTTACATGATGTTTAACATTTCAAAGTTAGTTTGAAACTTAGTTTGTGAGACAACAGTTTACATAGTTTGCATGTTTAAGCTTAACGTTTTTAATTGTAGGACGTATATATATTTGTATCTAGAACCGCGTATCTTCAATAAACATTGAGGTTACCAATAATTTTTCCAATCAAATAAGCACCTGACTAGCAAATAAATTAGTTTCGATTAGGACACCGGTTGACTCATTTGTTTCCTAACGTTGTGTGGACAATTAAAACATACTTACTCGTACATAAAATAAGACCTCGATAGATAGAAATTGTTATAAGCTTATATAAAGTAACATGTCACTGTGACTTCATCTGCTTTTAGGGTTTAGTTTAATGTCCGTTTTTGGTCGAACATAGCAAATGTTGAACATGTTTCTTTGAAACATAGCATAGCAAAAAAAATCACTAAATTAGTACAATTATTCAAGGTTTCTAAATTTATTATAACATTTTTTAAATTAGGTGAAAATGTTAGTAATTTATTATTGATATTATACAACTTCAAACCGGACACTATGATACAAACTTACAAAAAAAAAACGCACAAACACACAGAAAATATATATATATATACATAGATGAGAAAAAAAATTATGTCTTGTCTGGCAATAAACTCTAAGGGATGGTTTTTTAACCCTACAATAATTTAAATTATATTAGATAAGAACATATACATTACTGATATTGCAGATTTATTACTCGACAAATAATATTTAAATGGATAAATCATTAGCTAAAAAGAACTTTAAAACGACATAATCATTTGAAATGCACGAGTAGTGTAATGTTTGTTAATTCACAGTCAAAACCGGACATTCATGTTTATGGAGAGGTGCTAATTAAATCTTTTTATCTAAAAACTAATAAGATCAATATTCAATATTCAATATTAATAAATGCACATACATTGTCTTTGAAATTGAGATAACAATCGATCACAAAGGAGTTAAAATTCAAATATGAGGATTATATTAAATGCTTTATTAGATATTGAGGTTAAAATTAATGTGTACTGAAAACCTTGTTTGCATAACATTGTAAACAGACAGACTCAGTTATGAGCGTACACATATAAACTATGTTATCCTTTGTACTGAGAATATAATCTATATGCTTGTACAAACTAAGCGCTTATCAATATTAAATACGGAACAAAAAGTTTACCGATTTAATATATATGTTGGGTCATAGGAATCTCTTTGGTAAATCTGCTTTTTATAAAATTTTATACATGTTGTAGATTTTAAATTGAGCAACAAATGAAACGTGCATCTTTTAATACATAATTCATGAGATATTACGTTGATGCTGGGTATATAAAGAAGCATGTTAGTATTAGGTACCTACATGACGTTCTATAAATTTGTATGTGAATTCCAAATTATTATATTTCTTCCTTACCTCTATTTTTAATAACATCGATACAATTTGTATTATTCTAATGAAACACATGTACATTAAAATAAAATATATTTTGACAAACGAAAAAGAATTATTGAATAAAATGTCTTAATAAGATAAATGAATAAGATTATTTATTTATTTAAATGATAGGATAAGTATTTTCCGATTGGATGCCTCTCCATTAATTTTTCTAGAATGTTGGCTATGTATCATTTATGATTTATAATTCATAACATTAATATCACAATGTCGCGTGTGAAGTTTAGAAACTTAACAAGCTGTTGGGCTCCCATAAAACACGTTCACTAGTGTAAAACAGTTTAAAAAAAGTTAAGTAGAAAATGAGCCTGAAGCTTTAAAATTTATACAAAAATAGAATGACCCGTGTCAAGGTCACTTTGCGAAATCGGCAATGACATTTGCCCCTAATACACCATTAATAGGGCTGCTTCTAAACGTTCTATGATACTATTAAAAACAAAACAACCCAAGGTTTTTTCGATGACCCTAATACGAATGAAATTGCCGTTGAGACATTAAAAAAATAATATCATGAAATGTTTAAATCTTATTTATAGATTTACATTTTCGTTGTAAGTCCTATATTATACTTAATTCTTATATAAAGAGTAAAAAGACGACTCTACTTCGATATTTATATCATTGGCCACGGCTGGAAACTAGAACAATCATTATGTCACGTCTCGATAGGCAAGCATAGAGAAGTTTTTGTTTCAAACTGTTTGTAAGACTTAAGAAACCGATTTCAATTTATGAGTGATCATTATTTTAATCATTTACATTAAAATAACGTTACAACATTAATGAAAACTAGTATCAACAAATACATAAAGTAATAGTTAAAATTTAAAGGACCGAAACATTTCTGTTTGGATCATCAAATAAAAATTTTGCATTTATTTAGGGCACATCATCTATATACGTTTTGTTTAGATGAAATGTCATTATGTGTGCCGTCATTACATTTGGCACATGACGATGTCGTTGAACTATAATATTTACTTTCACAGGCTAGGCGTCGCGTGTTACCCACAGGCCACATCGTTCTAGATTTTACTGATTTCATGTAATAACAACTCATTATAAATACTGTTCATTTATTTTAAACACTTTTAAATCATTTTTTTTTTACAATAAATTATTCTTTGCTATTCATGTAGAGATTATGTTGAGATTAATTTGACAAGTTTATAATCTGTCAATGTCATTATATATGAGCGTTTTAACAAATAAGAAATGCAAATTATTGATAGTTTTTAGAAACTAAGCTATTAAAATTGAAATCTTAGAAAGCATGGACTGGTGTTAATAATCGTCAAATTTTCCCACTGGTAATTATATTCATGAGCTATAAGTACGTTAAAAGAGAAATTTATCTTTTTTACTACCTACTATAATTCTCAACGATTTACGCAATGTTTGTGTCGGTTTTATTTCACATTTAACAAACATGAATACTTTGTGTACAACTAAAATATAACTTTTAGATACGATTCCGTTAATTTGAAATTTTCGTAACTAAGAAACATTATCGTAAAGAAGTCGCATTGAAGATAAGAGAGTGGATGTAACTTTCTCAGAAGATGTTAGTTTTGTAACGAGAATATAAATCTTTCGAACACCGTATAGATTGTTATCTGTATACCTGTTTCTATATATTGGTATCTATGAATTTATATATTTTGGCTATTTTAAAGCAAAACCTGTAAAATAAAATTCCGGACAAAGTTTTCAAAACAGTTGAAATAATAATTAAAATTTTTGAACTTAGGAACAAAAAAAAATTAATTATTAACCCAAAAGTTAAAATATTAATCTATTATATAAATATCAATATTAAATGAAAGTTATTTCATTTCCCTGACGGTAGTAATTTTTCTGCCGTGTTCCAGAAAAGTTGAATATTGAATATTAAAACGCCGCTGACTGCGGCCGAACCTTGACCAGAATGCTTACCATGAGTTTGTGTTACAAAAAACGTAAACGTTTTCAGTTTTTTCGTTCACAATTTTTTCTATGTTATAGTTGTAAATTAGGTTAATGAATGGAAACGGTAAATTCTTCGTATTTAGTGTTATAAGACAAACATATTGGGGTAAAAATAGTAAATAATGACGTTGATAAAATTTACTCGTTCTAAACACATATTTACGAGACAAATATAACATTTACATAATACATCATTAATAGAACAAGTATTGGATTGGAAATTCGACTTTATTTATGAAACTTATGCTTTTAATTATGATGGTATCAGACAGGAGACGAAATCAAATTGATAAGTACTGTCTATAATCTATATCTTTGATTTTCTGTTTTAATGTATTTATTAAGTATTTTATTTTTATATTTTAATTCTTATCAACTACATAGAAATGTATTAATAGTACTAAAGTTCTTGTGTTTCTATGTAATAAACAAACCAGTGAAAATGTTTTTTATTAGGTTTGGAAACAGAAAACCACCATTACATCTATTAATCACCGTTTATCATAATATTGTAAAATTTCTAAATCCTAATACGTTTTTATTACTATCCAACGCTGCCTTGCGTGCAACGGTTATTTTAAATATGGCTATTACGTAATATTAAATAACCTTTTATGAAGTCCGATATATATAAGTGAAAGGTATGGTCAGTTGTTGGTCAAGGCATTCAGCGCGTACACAGACACTATCGTTATGCCTCCAAACATTTGTTAATTATTAAATTCATTACAATATAGTAATTATTCACGATGTTTTGTTTATTGTCGAACAAAATATTTATACCGCTAGTATTACAAATAGCTCATAATGTATTCTTCACCTGTATGTTGTACAAAGCTCTTTACTTTTAAAATATTAAATTAGTCACATTGTATTTGTTCCGGTTGTCGTGCGAGCTAAAAGAATTTGCAAATGTGTTCAAATATTTATCGGTCTCCTTGTTTTACTAAGAATATGCCGTCTTTTGATAACAATATCCAAATTGTCGAACTTAGTTTTTTTTTATATAGCCTCAAGTAACATAACTCAATACAAATATATAGCCTTAATGGCGATTTTCATTAAAATAATCAATCGATCCAATTTTCTACGTATAAACTGATCTGTTACAGCTGAAATTTAATAATTTAATTACTGTAACATGACTTAGGATACATTTAATTTCACTTAGAAACATATTTTTATGAAACATTCCCAAAAACCAGAACATTCTGGAAATAATGCATAAGTAAACGGGTTTTAGTATTACGAAATTAGATCACGCATCATGAATACCTCGGATGTTGTTTACAAACAAAATATATAAATGATACGTAAAATATTCTTTTTTTTTTGAATTCCAAATATTTTCAAAACAAACGATTGTAAACAAATATTTCAATGATATATGCTTCGCTTCCTTTTATGCTACTTTTTAATTATTTCATTTCATTTGGAAATGATGCCAAACGGAATTGATATCGCTTGATTTGTCATAAGGAAATAAATCATCAGTCATTTTAAATGAATAAGTTATTAGCTAAGTATTACAATGAAGTTATTAGACACTTTATTGGCATTAACTGATAATTTACTTGGGCCTTTATTCATCATGCGATGTTATTATATAAATTTTAAGGAATAACTAAACGGCACGTAACTTTTTCATAGAAATTAATCAATCATTCCTAATTTTACAAACTTATATACATAAAAAAATCAAAATAATCCAATAAAATGTATTATTTTAACGATATATTAGTATTTATTTGTGAGTCTAAACCGTTATTTTTAAACTTCAATACCCTTGTTACAGATGGGTTGCAAGCTGACATTTGTCGATGACATCCTAAACCGGTCGTTCTATAAGCTTGGTCTGGTCGTCGGCAAGCAGCCGGGATACTTCATCATCATACCAGTTCTCCTAACCTTGCTCATGGTCACTGGCTATCAGCGGGTGCACTACGAAATGGATCCAGAATACCTTTTCTCCCCAGTCAGCGGTCAAGGGAAATTGGAAAGGCGTATCGTTGAAGAAAATTTCAAAGTAAATTACTCCCATAGATTCAATGTAGGCAGAGTAACAAGAGCAGGTGAGATCAACCGTGGTGTCGGACATATACATTATTTTATTTTCTAAAAACATTTTGGTTTTATATTATGTTTAACAATTTCATATATATAATCATGCGATTCGATTAAAATCCTTATAACAAATAAATTAAGGTTAGCTTAATTCAAGTATTTCCACAAATTAACGATTATGAGTCTCTTTTTTAGAACAGTTATGAGTATTTTGGAAAAATATCTTTGCAATCTAAAACTTATTTATATTTTTATACAATGTACATGATTATCAAATAACCCACCAAAGGATAAGAATATGTACCTGATATTTTTTGGGGTCATTTCAATAGTTAATAACACACAATGATATTCGTTTTGCACTGGAATTAAAATGTCAGATTATATGTTTTAATTTTAATATTAAATAACAGGTAGGTTCGGGCGAGTGATCATCGTTGCGAAGGACAATCAAACAAATCTGCTGCGGACAGAAGTTTGGAAAGAATTAAGACAGCTAGATGAATATGTACAGAATATAACTGTGACTCTGGAAGACGGTGAAACATTTACATATAGAGAGGAATGCGCACGATGGGAAGGACAATGCTTCGTCAACGATATTCTAAATTTGGATAAGATTATTGGAGAGGTAAGTAACCTCCCAAACCAGTTTACAACGTAATAATAAGATGATGCGATAAATCCGAAGAATTTTCCTTAAACATATTTGGATTCGACTGTAATTGTTAGTAGAATTAAAACATAATACGTAATATATTCCAGTCATGCGTTTGTGAGTACAGGCGCAAGGAAAACCACTAAAAAAGAAATCTTGAACTTAAAATTGACACCAAATAAAAGTTATGATTCAGAAGACATTGAACCTCAGTTTAGAAACAATAGCTTTACTCATCGACTTACTTATCAAGTGGTTTCTTTATTGTATCGTTATCGATAAATAGCCATATTTATGTATATCAAAAGATATTGTGATTAATGATATTCTCTTAAACAAAATTAGGTATATACTATAGGGAAAAACAAAAACTATAGGGAATGAACAAAAAATTCTTAAAATTATTTCTGTTCAACAATTTATTGAAGGGTTCGTTAATGCATGCTCAGAATCTTTATAATTGCTTATGCATTATTACCAAGTAATCAATCGATTTATTATTCTCAGGTTGAACGAGGCGAATTAAACTTGACGTTTCCGATAATGTTCAATCCTGTCACGTGGGAGGCTCACGCTTTTCCTGTTTTTTTCGGCGGTTCAACTGTGGTAGATGACACTATAGTATCGGTGCCCGCCGTTCAGCTAGTATGGTTCGTCAGGACTGACACAAAACTGCAGCAGCAACGGTAATTAGTACTGCTACACAAGGACAGAAGAAGCAAACATTGATTATAAGACATATTCTTACCCTTTTCCTTATCCAGAATTTGACTGGGTAGAGTTCGTCTTTAGCTAAAGACTTTAATAAAATGCATTACATATCCGCTAATACAATTGAACCACATTGTTGCTCACTAAAACACATTAAGGTAAAACGACTGTGTGTTCATTGTGATAGTGCTTGAAAGGAAAAACATTTGACGTTTCTTTTATTTAACGTTAGTGATTATGGCCATTAGGTTACATTTCGATTTTTATGACTTGTTTTCAATTTCAATAGCCCGGTACTTAGTAAACAAGTAACAGTATATCTTAGATAATGGTTACCGATCTTGACACGGTTTTCAAAACAGTTTCGCATACAAACGCCGAGTTGGACGAGAATACGAATAGGAAGGTATTGTAATTGATAGAAATGATTTGTAAGTTACGATTACAAGAGTCAAGACTGTTTTGTACGCAAGGATTGTTCAATCTGCTGTAAAATTTGGCCGCTTGGATTAAGAGGCTGACTTTTATAAAATAAAAACATTTAGAAAATTGGGTTGAAGTTTAAATACGTACTTGTTTTTTGCAGAGGTGCAGCTTGGGAAGATGCGTTTCTGGATGCTGTCGGTGTAGCAGAAGACACAGGACGATTTAAACATATTTCGATAGCGCGATTCGCGTCTCGAACATTAGATCATGAACTTGAGAAGAACACGAGAACTGTCATACCATTCTTCAGCTCCACATTTATCCTTATGGGTATATTTTCAGTAGTGACGTGTATGATGGGAGACTGGGTCAGATCCAAACCCTGGCTGGGTTTACTTGGGAATATTTCAGCCGTGATGGCAACGATCGCTGCTTTCGGTTGTGCCATTTATTTAGGCATTTCATTCATCGGCATAAATCTTGCCGCGCCGTTCTTAATGATTGGTAAGTTATTATAATACACTTAGCATTTATTTTCCTCGAAAATTAAATTCATAAATCATCTCTAATAGTGTTTGTGAGATATTAACGTATAATTAAAAGGTGAAACTTGTAAAAAGTGAATTATGTAACTATATTAAATTGTGGGTATATCAAAACGACTTTTCTAAAAGCGTACTTACACTACAATTTTTGTTTACTAGTTATATACGCATGTTGCCCAGTGACAAAAAAAAACTACTTGATTAAAAAACTTACAAAAGATATTTTTAACGAAGAACTTTTTCTGATAAAGTGGAATGTTTATGATATAGGAATCGGTATTGATGACACGTTCGTGATGCTGGCCGCCTGGCGGCGGACGTCGCCCCGTCTACCCGTCCCGGAGCGGATGGCTATCATGCTGTCAGAAGCTGCCGTCTCCATCACAATCACTTCGGTCACTGATATGCTGTCCTTCTTCATAGGCATCTTTTCACCATTCCCCTCTGTTCAAATATTTTGCATGTATTCAGGTAATTGTATTTTAATTTTTTCCTTCGTTCCATTATATAACTTAAAATGAATATCTGTTCGTCTAAATTATGTGAAGTAATTTTTAATGATTTTTTCTTCCTGAATTCCAGTATTTCTTAATAAGGAAAAATTTCTATCTAGTTTTTTTTTATTTTTGTAAGAGAAATTAAATTTGTAACTTCAGAATAATATTTTACAAAATATGTTAAGATCTTACTTAATATCTAAATAGTCAAGTAATAAGAGAGTTATTTTCATTTTGTATAATGGAGAGTATAGAGAGTATTTCATTTGTATAATGGAGAGTGACATTGTACTTCTTTTGTCTCTTCTTTTATGTGCATAATGAAGCTAAAATTCATGGGTATATTTCTTTTATTTATTTAGGTCTTGCGGTTTGTTTTACGTTTGTATGGCACCTAACATTTTTCGCTGGATGCGTGGCTGTGTCCGGATACAGGGAGAAAAGCAATCGTCACACTATTACATGGTTGAAAGTATTGCCCGAATCTAGAGCTAGGAAAGGTAATTGTATCATTTTAATTATTCTTCTAAATTATATAAGATTGGATAAGAATATATGTTTACACGAACATTACATATTGTTGCAGAAGAGAAATCTTGGTTATATAGAATTTTCTGCAGTGGTGGCATTGATCAGGCTGATCCAGACAACCCGATAGACAACAAAGAACATTGCATTATGGCCTTCTTCCGCACTACTATGGCGAATTTGCTCAATAATAGTTTCGTCAAGGCTTTAGTCATACTTATATTCTTAGGATACTTAGCTGGTGCAGGTTATGGAGTGACGAATCTAAAAGAAGGTTTAGAAAGAAGGAAGCTGTCTAAGGTTGATTCTTATTCTGTGGAATTTTTTGACCGAGAGGATTTATATTATAGGGAATTTCCCTATAGAATTCAGGTATGTAATCTTCAAATTTTACGGATTTCTTTCACGATTTTCCCGAAGTATGTTTTATTACAACATTTAAACGAAAAAAAAAAATGAATGCCTCAATCAGTGAATTGATAATAACGTTTTTACATTTCATTTATATTCCTAGTTGAAATTTTTTATACTACATATAAATGGTTGGTTTTCTAACAGGTTGTTATAAGCGGTAAATACAATTACTCCGATCCTAAAATCCAGGACGAAGTTGAAATTTTGACACAGAAATTAGAAAATACTTCATACATATCCAACTCTTTGTATACCGAATCCTGGTTGCGGACTTTCGTGAATTATGTTGAGAGAAATAACGATTATCTCAACATATCAATCGATTCTGAGGAAGATTTTATTAAGAATCTTAAAGAGGTAATTCATAAAGATAGTTTTCTTTAAAAATTTAACGAGAGCTAATAATTAATATTAATATATCGTTTCAGCTGTGGCTGTTTTCGGCAAATCCATTTTCGCTCGACGTGAAATTCAATAAGGAGGGGGACCAAATTCTTGCATCCAGATTTCTCATTCAAGCTATCAACATTAGCGGAACTAACCACGAAAAAGAAATGGTTAAAGCTCTTAGAGAAGTCGTTGCCCAATCTCCACTCAACGCTACCGTATTTCACCCTTATTTCGTGTTTTTCGATCAGGTAAAAATATTAATAGTTTTTAATTTAATTACCCTATAGAAACAAATATGCAAATATATACATATAACTAGGTAACAACTCTGTAGCTCTCAACTCTCGACCATTTCTTATGCCGACATCTGATATCGATTTGAAAAAAAAACTGAGAAAATTTCACTACATTATGATACAGCTAATGCTAATATAGTTTTGAAGTAACATTTTTTTTTATTTTCAGTTCGAGCTCGTAAGACCTACATCTTTACAAAATCTCTGTTATGGAGCTTTGATGATGATGATAACTTCCTTTATATTCATACCCAATATACTGTGCTCGTTGTGGGTGGCGTTCAGTATAATATCCATAGAAATTGGAGTAGTCGGTTATATGGCCCTATGGGATATAAATCTGGACTCGATATCAATGATTAATCTCATAATGTGCATTGGCTTCTCAGTTGACTTCACTGCTCACATTTGTTACGCTTACATGGCGTCAAAAGCTAAGTATCCCAGAGAAAGAGTGAGCGAATGTCTCTATTCGTTAGGATTGCCTATTGTTCAAGGATCATTCAGCACGATACTAGGAGTTGTTGCTTTACTGCTCGCAGATAGTTATATCTTCTCGGTATTCTTTAAAATGGTATTCATGGTAATTTTCTTCGGTGCGATGCATGGTTTATTCCTCCTACCAGTTCTTTTGTCCCTCTTTGGTCCTGGGTCATGTACGAGGGAAACGAAAGAGATAAAAATAGCAAAAGTAGACAAGATTTTCCCGAATCCGTATTGCTTACCGCATCCTCAATTGGTTCTGAATGATCAAATCTATAATGGGAAGAATATAAATCCAAACGGTATTTACAAAATATACGGAGACGACAAAGATCTTGGAATCGGCACGTCCGGTGAAGATACTAGTGAGAGCAGTTCGAATCAATCACAAAGACGTCAAATTAGCAGCGACGAAAACAGCAGAAAGAACTACGAAGACGGATGGAAGAAATTCGGCTATCATCAGAGCACAAGTCAATTCCAACCCTCAGGGGAGCTGGATTTGTATGAGCACGATCATGATAGCGCTTGGCAAAGACAACGCAACTATCGCAGTCAAGATAGTTACAAAAGACCAAGCCACGGAGATGGAGATTTTATAAGGACCAGGAAAACTAGCGATGCCGTACCAGCCAGTGAAGGGACATACAGGGTGATGAGGACGCACTCCCATCACAACCTTCACAGGCCTCGAGCTCCCAGACGAACAAACTCAACCCAGAACCTCGAGCACATCAACTACGTCGGAGAAATGCGTTTTCCTTGACATTAACCTAATGACCTCTAACAAAAATTTAAATCAAGTGCTCAATGTCGGACCAAAGTATTAATCCCTGTGGGTTTCGTGTAAGAACTTATAAGTGTGTTATGATGAATGTCTCAGACCGTTAGTAAGTCAATATAGATTAGGTAATAAGCGTTCCATATGATTTTATAACGCGCTTTAGGTTAAATGTAAAGGAATTCTGGAGCAAGGGGTGAACATAGAAGATATATACAAATTAACAATCAACCGTCGGAATGATTTCACACTTACAAGTGGCTTTATGGTAGAAAGAAATAAACAAAATAAATTTTATAATAATTTATTTAAACTTACAAGTTCCTAAGGTGTATGTGGATAACGCTAGTTCAGTCCTTGCTTAAACTATCATTAAAGTTACATATCTAACCTGGCAGCATAAAAAGGGTTAGAGCTAGTAAAACTTATTTAAAAAAAAAAAGTTAAAGACGTTTCTAGTGTGATAATTATTTTTAATTTTGGTTCGGGTTCGTACCTTAGACGTGTAAATATGTGTGTATTTAATATTTTATATAAGTTTTTCATTGATTAACGAAGCTTTAACGTTAAATTTCTAGATGTTTCTGTAAATATTATGTGATACACTTCTGATGCCATGTACCGATAACTAAGGTACCTTTTATATGGGAAAGAAACTGTTCTATAAATAATCATTCATACTATAACGTAATTGCCTTGCATTTTATGACAATAAATTTATTCGTATGAATGATATGTGATCACTGTCACACCTCATGACTGAATATTGTAAATATTTCAATTGTTTTATAATTAATAAAATTAGTTTTGATAAAACACCTATCCTGGTTTCATTGTCCTTGGAAACATTAACTTATAATTAATATTTAAAGCTAAACATTAAAACTATAAGTCCAGCCTCTGATCTGAACTAAAGTTCATAATTAATCTTAACTAGGATCGACTTTAAAATAATATACATATGTAATAATCTATCAGCTATAAAGGTTTTTCGTGCACCTTTCTTAGTAAATCACTACAAAATAGTATCAACTCTTTAGACTCAAAGAAACTGCACAGATAGTCTTGCACTACAGACAGTTTCTTGTCGTCGCCGCTACCATTAGTGGAACTATGCACGCTCTGGTGTTTAATTATCCTGTTGAGGAAGTCATTGCAGTTGGATGAATTAACTTTCTTCATGATCGCATCACTTAGAGCGTTGAACGACAAATTTTCGGCTATCTTCTGTTTAGCAGTTTCGTCCAAATTATCACAGATATTATCAACGAAATCGTTTCTCTGAAAGTATATAATACATTGTTTTTATTTTTGTTTCAATTAAAAGTTCAACATCTATTTAAATAGTGTACATGAGAAATAAAATTATCTATAGCCATCTTATTTTATACAAGTTGAAAGTAAAATTTTTCAATATTTCTTTGTCACATTAAGATAAGATCATATTTTTTTTTTGTATTTAACAACTCAGACCAATTAGACACATTGAGTGACCTTCGACTTATAACTTAAATTTCCATTAAGTATTTAAAATATTTTTTTTATATAAATTTTAATATTGTCTAATTACACACTCATGTAAATTAGTATCAATATTTTCACACATTAATTTTTAGAGTTTGGAAAGATATATTCAAGTTAATAATGTTTACCTCAAATATTTTTTAATTTTACTTACTTCTGCCAAACAATTCGTTACAATATCTGCTGTTGTTCTAAAACCCGTTTCATTTGTTTGTGAACTACAATGATTTGTCTCTATATTATCGGTTTGTGTACAATTCAGACTGAATTCTTGCTTGTCTGTTTGCATTTCGTTATTTCCAAACGTCAATTCATTTGTTTGTATTTCCATGGAATTAAATGAAACCTCAGAAACTATAGTTTCATTTATAGGACCGGTTTGTGCAATTTTATGATCATTTAATTTTTCATTATTGGCAACATAATTGTTTAATACTTCTTTGACGGATTCAACTTTGGGTTCTTTTATAGAGAATCCGTTTATTTCCAACTCAGTCATTCTTGCCAGTTCTCCAATTTTAGTGACTTTTCCTTCAAACTCTTTCAACAGTAGAGTTTTCGCTGTGACCGATGACAATTCTTCGACAATATCAGTGATGGGGTCTTCACAAGTTACTAATTCCAAACAAATTGGATCCATATCATTTAAATCACTGGTTTTAATGACTTCCAATACTGCTGTTTCGTCTGGGGAACTTACTTCAGTATCTCCAGATAAGTCACAGTTGAAGCTTTCTATTGTTTTAGTCAGAACAGAGTCTAGCTTAAATACATTATCGAGCCTCTTCGGTGATCTTGTTGGCAACTGGGAACGCAATTGTCTCTCCTGTCTTTTAATAGCAGAATTCTGAGGTGACCTCACGCCACACGGTTCTATATATTTCTTGACGCATATAGTCGTAGATACAGGAGGATCGTGAAAACTTACTCTTTTTCTCTAAAAAAAAAAGAAAAATGTTATTATTGAAATTTTTTATATAGCTTTAATATTATATTTTAAGTATACTAACTTTGCTGGCCGGCGAGGCGGTAGCTTCGTCAGTTATTTCAGCCAATTTTCTCTTTAAAATAGGAACGGACGGACTACAGTCTACAGATGGCAAAGATCTTTCAAATTTCAGAAACGTGGTACTCTCTTCACCGTCTTTATCCGTTTCGGACCCATCATTGTTATCACCATTGGAACTGTTATATAGTATCCTCAAATTGCGCCTCGCTGATGTATTCATCGATGGACTCTTTTTAGTATCTTCCATATCTGAAGGTTTTTCAGAAGTAATGATAGTTTGTATTCTATCTGGGACACATAAACCAAGCATTTGCGCTCCCCGACCGCCTTGACGCACTTGCGGTTTATTTTTCTTTAATGACAAAGAAGACCTTGGACTCGAATTTGTAACATTGATTTCTTCTCTTGGTGGTGAAAGATCTCTGGCGTCCAAAGACTCTTTATCCTCTGTAAAGATCTCAGGGGATTCACATTTACTGATTGGCTCGCCATTAATGTTCACTGGCGAAGACAGTTTAACAACGACGTAATCACTACTTGTTTCCGGTGAAGGCGATTTCTTGTCTCTACACGGGCTTAGAGTTTTTATAGGAGATATTTCAAGTGTGTTGTTGAGGAAATCTTTTTTCCTTTGTTCTTCATCTTTGAATGAAGAGCACGCCTCGTCAGTTTGAACTGCCGCTAACATTGAATCGGTCATAGTTTTGGTTACTTCCTCAGGAGTTGCAATAGTGGATGCATTGGTGATATCAATATCTAAATCTTCATCACTTGCACTTTTATTGCTTTCTGAGAGACTTTCGCCTGTTTTTGTAAGTGAGTCTTTGTCATTAGAACCCATAAACACATTTGGGTCCAGTGATTCTGTATCAGCTTCCGCCGTAATCTGTGTTTCCAGAATGACAGTTTTATTTTTATTATTGTCTCCCATAATTGATTCATCTTCGTCATTGATGGTAATGATGTCCTCCGTGGATTTATCAAAAGATTCTGTGTCCATATTTTCTGTTAAATCGATAACGAGGTTTTCTTTTGTTTTATTACGAGGTAACTCAATATCTTCTGTGATGTCAGTGGGGACGTCGCAATTTGTGTCTGATAATATATTCTGTGACTGTTCGCCCTCAAATGGGTTGTTTTCTAGTGACACAATAGGCAATTTATTTGTAATACCCTTCGGTGGCTTCACAGACACGGTAGACACAGAAGATTCTTGGGAACTTTCTATAACATCCTGAGTTTCAACAATGTCAACTTCGTTTTGAGTTTGTTTTAAGGAAACGTTTAGATCTTTAGCTTTTTTCTCGGCTTTTTTGGCATTTTTGGATTCAGATTTATTTTTAGTCGATTTTAATGACAAGTTCTTTCTAGTGCACGGGGTGTTTAAAATGGCTTTCCTAGTCAATCGCTTCTCTGACTGTACTTGTAAGTATGGATGTCCTTCAACCATGTCTATGGCTAACTCCTTTTCAATTCTTGACTTTTTAGTCGATTTTTTATTTGATGATTTAGGGGCATCGCCTGCTTTACTTTTTTCAGACGCCTTGGGTGTGCTAAGATCAGTGTCCTGAGACTGAGATGGAGTTTCTACTATTTCCTTTTCCCTTTTTGCGACGCCACTTGTCTGGCCCTCTTCAGTTTTCGCCTTATTCTCTTGACATGTCTCTGAAATATCAATGGCTTCTTCCTTTCTATTTTTTTTATCTGCATCACAGCCATCATCTTTTTGTTCAACGGTTTTTATTTCCTTAGAACTTTGTTTGGCTGATGAGTTTTCATCAATATTTTCCCCTTTATTATCTTTTGGGTCACTATGGTCTTTGATGGTATTATCTTTAGAAACTGTTCCAGCATTAACGTCTTCTACTGGACTATCCGTAATTTCACCATCAGACGGGGAATCACTAAGACCAGCAGAGTAACGTCTTTTCTTTAAAGAAAATATTTGTAGATCATCAAACTTCCTAGGTTTTCTTTTAACGCGTGTTGGTCTATCAGCATTGATTTGTGATGGCGCAGAGTTAGTAAGATTGGTAGTAAGCTTTGTTTTCGTCATTGATGGTGTTTTTGAAACATTTCCCATTATATTTGAAGTATTGTCGTTTTCTGATACGTTCGATTTCTCTATTAAATTTCGAACGTTGCGAAAAACACGATCTTTTAAGGCCATGCGCGGCGATTTTGCGACTTTGTTTGTGATTTTAGTTATTTTATCATTATTTTTTAACTTAACGGTATCATTTTCATTGTCGACTTTAGTGTTGGAATCCTTTTCCTTATCTATAATATTTTCTAACATTTTTGGTACGAATTCATTGTTTGGTATGTTTTTGAGTATAGATTTTGCGTCTTCATTGCCTTGTACACTAGCAGACTTACTTCCGGTGGAAGTATCCATTGAATCACTTTTCCAGGCAGTTAGTTTGAAATCGTCTTGAGATTGCGATAAATCTTGATACAAAGCCGGAATGTCTTCTCTCTTTCTTTGTAATTTTTCTTTTTGATTGTCTGTTAATTTACGCGGATTGAATTTCCAATTTGATTTGACTACTACAAATTCTTCTCCATTTTCGACAACTGTATTCACAATACTAGTTTCTTTCTTTTTATTTTTATTTGATACTTTATTACTCGGCGTAGGAGCTTTCTCCTGTTTTGAACGCAATTTATTACTTTCTATATTTTTTGCATCCTCATTTTCAAAAACTTTTACAAGTTCACTAAACTTATCATTTTTGTTTGACGACTTATGAATTACTTCCGTAATTTTATTTTGTTTCTCTTCGTTTTTCATAATATGTGCTATATTTTTTAAATCATCTATAAGCAATAATTTGAGATCGCTATATTTTTCCATTTCGAACATTATGTCCAAAGATTCCAAAATTTTCTTCAATTTACTAATAATGAACGACATATCCTAAAAACATATACATAACATTGTTAAAATATAGTATTGGGAGACTAACAATATGTTTGTGGCATTACTTACACTGCTGGTTTCTGATATAGAAAGACTTTTCTTCAATATTTCAGCAGCCGTAAAAACAATTGTTTTAGCAATTTTTTCGTTTATATTTTTCGTAACACCGCTACATATATTCACAATGATATTTGATAATGTTGGTAGAATTGAAGTGAAATCTGTTTCGTTTAAATTGCCTACTGATTTGTGTAATAATTGTGCTTCTTTTTCAATGTTAGTGGCTGAAACAAATGCAAAAGATAACCTATTTATTACCTTCATAAGTTAAATATGAAAGTTAAGTTTAATGAATAGAGCAATATCATATTACTAAAGAAAGCATCAGTGGTCTATCAATGTTCTAAGCTATACCCAAGTTGCCTCATTCAAAATGCCTTGTGTATATTTCTTTCCAATCTGTCTTTACTTAAGAACAGACCATTCAAAGAAAATAATAGAAAAAATAACAAAACTATTGCATTATTTCAAAGAAAGCAAAATAATAAGAAAACTAACACTTTATTTACGTTAAACACAAATAGAATTAAAATATTACAGAAAAAAATACAAGAATTTTGTTAATTTTCTATACTGTCTCACTGATTTTACAATGGTCTTTAGATATAGCTATAGCCACCAAGATTTCAGGGAGTGGGTCTTGGGTAGAGTCTAAGCTTAAATTACAATTGATAGATTATTTCAGGGCGCCTTTATAATCATTTATTGCTCAAATTATTCTTTGGCACAAAGTATACAAATTTTTTTTTTATTATTCTTACCTTCTGGAGTGTCTAATTTTTGTTGTAATAATAATAAAATAACGTCTAATATAAACATTCTTGAATATTTCGTACCATTCAAAGCTACTAGCGTATTGACTATATCAGTAGACAAAATGGTCTTATGAAGCGTTGGATACAAAAATTTGTATAGCCCAATCCAAGAAGAAGTTGCTTCATTATTCTGTAATTATAATTTTCATTGTCATCTCATGTAGTGTTTATTAAATTTCTAAAAATATATGACTTAAAACCTATTGATAAATATAATAACATGTCAAGAAAAGACATGTAACATACCTTCACAAATGTATCTAAATATTTGAATGGCCAAAGGAGCATTTTGCATAGCATCCTTGAACACAAACTGTATTTTTGTTCACAGATTGATTGTGACAAAGCAATCCATATTGAAACACTATTTGATGACAAGTCCTTTAACAGGCATTCAATTGTGTGACTTGATGTTTTGAACGCATCATCTACAAGATAGTCCGTCACATTTCTTAATTTAGCCACATTAATTCTGAAATATATTGTATAATTAATTGTATATCAAAATGAGATGTTTCAAAAAAAAAACAGATTTTTATATACTATTAATTCTTTGACATGAAAATAATATATATATCTTTTTACATATTTCCTTACCCAGGATCTGATATTGAAAATCTCAATAATGTAGCGATGATTTTATTAACAGGAGAGTCTTCATCATTACTATTTTTCAACAAAGGTCTGATTTTATCATTATTTTCAAACAATATGGGAATTAAAATATTATTAATAACTTCAGCATCTTTTTTATTACCATCCTGAAAATCAAAACCACATTACTGTATTAAGTCTCAGTAGAATACTTTTTCTATAAATAAAAAAAAAATTGGAATTGTTTTTCTATATATGATATATTTACTTGTAAGTTTTACTTTAACATTTACAACCTCAATTATCAGCATCAAAGCTTAGAATAGGCAACAGAGATTGAAATGTGATTACATTTTCTAAATCTATTAACTGACTTGCTGAGTACTATGAAAATGCAACCATGAAAAGATTA
>DVQP01000548.1:0-21456 GCA_018231745.1 Danaus eresimus
ATATAAAATACACGTAAGTATATCAGGCCGAGAACTTTTCGATCCACCCTCGTACTAACATATTTAAAAGTTGAAATTATTTTTATCATCACTATAGTTTCTTACATAACTTTTTTTAAGTGGTTAACAAAGATGTTAGTCAAACATTGAATTTTATAAAGACTGATAAATTTGAGAGTTTAGTTTACTGTAAAAGTCATGTGGTTAAAAATCATTGGAAAAAAAATATATTGCAATATTTTTGTCTGCCACAAAACGGGAGCTTTTAATAAAAATATGTGTGTGGTTGGTATGTCTAACGGTGGATGTAGATAATTATATAAAAATAATATATGATATAAAGTTAGTTAATTATATAAAAATAGTATATGATATAAAGTCAGAGGCTGATCAGTAAGTCCTCATTGATGTTACTGACTCGATATTGTTGAAGATTATTTAATTGTGGGTTTTAACATTAACTCAAATTTTCTTATTATTTAGTCCAACGTAAGGTCGATTTTTTAGCTTACTGACTGGTTGAAAAAAAGTTTTATAAGGTAAATTATACTTCTCTAAGATGAGATTGTAAATGGACTTTAAGAAAATATTACTGAAAGAAAAGCTTTTTTATTTCTTAAATATGTATAAAAATTATAATTATTTTATAACATAAATATAGAATTGCCAATATTACTATGGTGGTTTTACAATAGACTATTATATAAACCCTTATAAAGATTATAACATTTAATTACAGTGAATTTGTGACATCAAGCGAGTGTTTGGACATATTTTGACAACACCAAAATGTACAATAACATTTATATTAGACCAAGATTTAATTCTTTGATAACTTCACCGCAACGTGCAATGACAAGTTATACATACAATTGTTTTAAATGATTGCTTTTGCAAAAGAACAGGTTGTGTAGTTGAATTTATGAATAAGGTCTTGAATGAAAGACTAGTCAGGACATAATGTGAAAGATAGATACATCTGAATACAGAGTATGCAGTACGACATCAACCACAATACTTAACAGATGAAAATATCTGATTGTTAAAGTTTTTAAATCATTAAAAAGTAATTCCATTAATTATTTCGTTTCTATATAAAATTTAAACTATTCTATCACTTAGTTATTATTAGTGACTTGTCCTAACTTTTTTTACTTTTATAGTTTTGATAAACTCTTTAGAATGTGTAGATTGTTAAAGTTATTTGCACATTTTATTTATCAAAATTATGTTTATTGTAACAGTTTAATCATAGCGAAATAATTCATTTTCTTCCAAAAAATTATATTAATTCTGAAAGTACAAAATTTTTAATCAACCTTTTGTTTGATTGTACCTTAATAATTAAATTGCAAACATACATCACTCATAAACGGAATGTACTGATGTTATAAGTTAGGTGTTATAGATACCTTTAGTAATGTTCTGCACGCAAAAAACTAATATCCATTGTTGTTGTCTTTCAAAGAACCTTTTAATTTTTCTATTCTCCAACGATTTTAACACCTCTTTGTAACTCTAATACCATTAGTCATTTCATTCCTATTAAAACTGAACTCTTTGACAATACTCAGTATTATTCTTTGTCAGTGTTTTATAAAAGTTACTAAATTGCAATTTCATTCATCGACAAATATAAAAACAATTATACGAGCCAAGAACAAAAGTGCATTGAAATTAATATGTCAATTTTAAGATTAATTTTTTCTCTTTAATATGAAAGTAAAATACAAGATAATCCACAATGCTGAAAAGTATAAAGAGTTTTGTGTTTATATGTAAAATCTATTACATATACTATTTTTGTATATTACACGTAGACTAACAATTGAGATAATACTGGTAGTTTTATTTCCTTTTGTATTAGAGGGAAAATAATAGTCTACATTTTATATGGGCCAGTATTAAACTAATACAAAAAGCATTGCCAAATAAAATTTTGGCACCTAAATAAAAATAACACCAAGGATACGACAATACTTCAAAGAACCCAATTAACAACGTTAGAATTTTGTACCATAGAATATGCTTACATTAATATAATATATAGTGAAATATGAGACCACTAACAAACAATTTTTACTCCAAATAGGAGTAAAATACATACAAAATTGTAAGTACTTATAATGCGTTAAATATTTTACGAATATCTTTTTGACAAATAAAAGATTATTACTTATCATTTAATGGATCCCTGTTTACAATATAGGTCGAACGAATTAAAACTATGAAGAGCCTTTACAGACACGCACTTAGCAAAAGTACAAACAATATGTTAGAGGGATGTCAGTAATATTAGTCCTAAAAAAAAAATATCTTATATCAACGGTATAAAATATAGTTTCTGTTAAATTTTAGTTTTTTTTATGCTTTATATAAACTTTAGTTTAAAGAAAACATTAAGAGTTGAAGACATCACAAATTAGTTTATACTATTTAAAATTATTTGTATAAAGTGAAAGCAACTCTTAAACAAAAAATAATAATTTTAAACTTACAGTCATCTAACAACATTTATATTTAAAGAAATAATTATTCAATAGTACATATTTAAACGGATCTAGAATAGTACAATAAACAAATATTTAAATTCTTAATTATAATCATCAAAATAAGAAATTCACACACCTAAACTTTTACGATTACAAAACTGTATGTTTAATTATGTAACAATAAACAATTATAACCACAGAGTATGAAATGGAAGTTATTACTTCGATATAAGAATTCTCACGTGATGTTACGTTACAAAGGCAATGTTTAAGATAAAGGAAGATTGTCCTTTTACATTAATATGTGATTTACTGTATCTGACAGCTGTATATAAAGTAATCATACCTTTTTTACCAATTTCTTTCTGAATATCTTTAGATTGATATTTATGTTATGTAAGAGGAAATATAAAGCGGAGTGCAAAAGTTTTTTTGGCACACTGTTGTATTGTAACTTTTCATGGAACTTACTTTTTATAGTAATGAAATAAATAATTAATCTTTCCTTAACCTTCCTTTTGATAGTGTGAAGATATCTAGACAAAGGACCCTCTGATCATTCACTTGATTTTAAACAAACTACGCTTTGATAGAACATGTTTTGTGGCAAGTTGAAATCTGTTGAAATCAATCAATCAATCTCATGAAATTTAATTTTTTCTATGTTTGTACTTTCAAACAAGTGCGTAATTTTTAACGCAAAAGCTCTGTTAAGAATTTCATTCTAAAAAGAATGAACTGCCAAGAACTTTTATGAATGACAAGTTAGAAATTCTAACTTGTCATTCATAACAGTTCTTGGCAGCTTTCAGTGACAGTACTGAGCCCGTATCAATTTGGAACTTTCACAGTAGGAACCATGAAGTTTGGTTTGTGTAGGCTACACTCACTCTCTCTACCTGACGTAAGTCACACCGGATTTGACAAACCCCTTAATATATTTGGGTCAAAGAAAAAATCGTAAAATATAATCGCTTACAAATCAACTTCTAGTTTATACTTTAACAAAATATCGTAAACTTTTCACAACCCCAGAAAAAAATTTGGTCATTACTCATTAATTTTGAAGAAAAATGACTATAAAGGAACTCAAATAACAGTTTTGTTTTGATATTGAAAGGAATATTTTTTTATTTAAAATATTTTCAATTAAAATGATGTCTGAAATTTTTACGGTTCTCATAAATAAGCAATTAAATTTGCAGCTACAGTAAATAACATAAATTGTTTTCTTCGGGTTAGATATGTTTATTGTTTTCAGATTCAATATTGTTACATAAACTTTTAGAGTATTCTCTTGGAAATTCTATTTTCTACCAGCCTCTATAACATTTATTAAAGATACTTTAATTAAATGCAAAAAACATTTACTGTTTATTAAATGAAAAAAAAATACTGTAAGAGAATAGCTGCAGATCGAGCTTCGTGTTCAGATCAGGGTACCTCAGGTGCGATGTTCACTGATGGATTGATTAATGAAATACGAGAAATATATAAAATAAGAGAAATACCAATTTTTTGACAAAAAAGTTATAATAATGGAGGTGTGAGCTGAGCTTTTCATTTGTGTGAGTGAAAGTAAAAGTAGAGTTAGACAAAAAACTTTTAGTATTAAATTTTAGTATATTTTAAACAAATACATAACATAAATGGAAGACGTATTGATTGAAAGTAAAATAAAAGAAGTAAAAGTTGATAAAAGCCAGATGTAAATATGAATATTACCGAAAAATTATAATTAATAAATAAAAAGTTTTAAAAAACAAAACAAATACTTCTACACTTCACATTGCAATTCCAATATTTTCATTATAATTATTGTCATCAAATGTGTTGTTTACATAAATAAGAATTTTTTCCATTATAT
The DNA here is from genome assembly GCA_018231745.1 of Danaus eresimus. Lineage (NCBI taxonomy): Eukaryota > Metazoa > Arthropoda > Insecta > Lepidoptera > Nymphalidae > Danaus > Danaus eresimus. The sequence continues at coordinate 4,360 of DVQP01000548.1, forward strand.
TATCAAAACCGGCGTTTAGAAAAGACTATACTTTGGTTTATTATTTTACATCTGCATGTTTTGTTTTTATTTTATGTTATATTTTCGTCTGCCAGTGATTGTTTATGCTGTAAATTAAACATAACTTCAGGAAAAATTGTCAAGTATATATAAAACAATAAAAAACGCAATGTATCCGAAAATTTTAGTTTCATTTAAATATTAATTTTATATTTTCAATTTCATTGTTATCTTCCTCTCGTTTGTATTTAATCATATCACTATGCAATTTCGTAAATCAACACTTCTCTATTCTGTAGGGTATTATTATCGACTCGATTTCTAATAAAATCACTTAACAAGATAACTTTGTTTTATTCTTGGACGACAAAGTTTAGTAGGCAACCTATTTGGTTTAGTTGTAACCCAGACTATTGTAAGAATAAAGAAAAAAGGATTTAATACTTTACTTATGCGACCCTTCGGTTATGTAGACGATTATTTCAACAAACAATTTGTTCAAAATATATCGTTTGGTAAAACCTTCTTTTCAATGGAAAACCTTCTTTTCAATAAATGAACAATTGTTTTTAATTTTTTCTTTTCAATTGTAAAATTTAAGAATACTGTACACCGATTTTTTGTCTTCCTTGCTTGCAACAAGGCTCTTACAGAAGTTAAAGTATTACAAAAAATAAGATGATTTTTAGCCATTAATTGATTTAATTTTTACTGTCAGCAACTGGCCTCCCACTACGTGGTCTGAGGGTCGGTGACTGCTTAATCTTTATTTAAGAACAGTTTGAAGAAACTTTTCACTAATTGCCAGCACCTATTTGGCGTCGGATGAAAATAATGAAAACTCGCTCTTCTTCGGAAGGAAGCAATAATGGTTGATTATAAGACAAAAATATCTTTTTTTTTTAATACAACCATTCTAAAGTAACTAGTTTAAAGCAGTATTTTTGCAAGTACTTTTATTTTTAAAATTATTATAATTTTTTTTAGATTAATATGATATAGACAGAGGTTTCTTTTTTACTTATATATTACATTAATATTCATAAATTTGTAATTTTTATTGTGGCACTTAATACTGTCTATTGTTTTCACAATACACAATAGAAACATCAAATGTTTTTGAGAACACAGGCTTGATTAAAAAAGTAGCGATCAGTAAGTTAATATTTTCATTTCAAATCCTTTTTACTATAAAAAAGACGATTTTTTTATTTGAAGCTCCCTATGGGACTACCTGTTAGCTTCTCTTACAGAAGATTTCATGTTACGATCTTTTATAAAAGGCAACAGAGCTTTTATAGTTCATAATACATAAAAAATATGTTTTATTTCCTAAAAATTAACGTAAAGACATACATGTAGGTATTTGTGTCTATATAAAATTAAAAGCTTACAAAACATGTTTCACATGAATATAAAATTTTACGAATATAGTGATTAATCATAGATGATAAATAAATAGTGTGAGGATTGATGCAAATATTTTGACACAATATTAATTTGTTAGATAAAATAGAAAATAATTTGCCGAAATAAACGCTCAAACTTTAAAAAGTTTGCGGTTGATAAAAACTTGTAATTTCAGATTTTTAATTTATTTCACGATAGGTTTTCTTGACTTTATTTCTAATTGTTTTTCAAAAAGACAAAATCTAAAAGTATTTAAATAAAATTGAGATAAGGAAAAGAAAACATGAGGTATTTTTATAATTTCTACTGGACAGTTCAACGGTTCAAAACAAACAAAAGATGGTGATTCATCTTTACCGGGGCAGAAGTTGAGAAATAAAAACTTATAGATCACATATACCATACCATCGCATACTGTGTTAAAAGTTAGAGAAAGATTTATGTGTGACGATATTTGTTTTACTACTGTGATTTTATAATGAATTTAATTTATCAGACTACAGTCAACCTTAAACTGGGACAGTATTTTCCCCATTCTATTAGGCTGTTGAAACAATCTTAACTGTAAATAGGTGGCTCAGAAAGGTTACGAATATTTATTTAGTGAAACAGTGTTGATGCTGTATTCAAAAATTTCTTTTGTAATGTATATGATAACAGCAGAACTGTTATTGGCCATGGCAAAACATTATTTAAAAGTCAGAGGTTAAAATGGAAAGAATGATATAATACCAAATGTTAAGGATTATATCATGCTGACTACCTCATGACAACGCCAGATCCCATACTCCAGAGTAGATGAAATTGTTTTCGAGGTACCTGAACTTTATTTTTATAAATTATCCACCAATTTTCAAGGCTAAAAAATATCTGATGGGAACAATATTGAATTGTAATGATGAGCTTCCATGCACTTTTAAATTTTTTATTGAAAATCTCACTGTATTTCTTTTTGTAAGCACAAATTTATTTAATTGTAAGTATATTATTATAGATGTAATACTCAAATTTCATACTTATCAATCTCTATCCAACTTATAGACTATGTAATAATATATAAAGTCTACGTTAAAGAAAGAAATAAATATTAATTATTTAATGCCATTACTTTTCATTTCTCTTCTAAGTCCGCTCACACTTTGGTGACAGTATTCTTTGCATCTAATATATATAGATAGATGATATGAAAAACAAAAAGCGTTATAGGTTTATACTAATTGATAAAGGCATATTTTAAGCAGCTACATGAAAGCAATCCAAAATTTTATTTTTGTAGTAAACATTAACGAGTACGATTATCATTTCACAACAATCTAAATTCATAATTGAGATAGGTCAGAATACTAAACAATATAAAGATGATATACAAAATAATTCTCTTTAAATAAATAAAAATGATAAAACTATTTTTACCCATAACAAGTTCTATTAATTGAGAACTAATTTAATCTATTTGTATGAAATAGAATACCCGTAGGTCTGATATTATGGATCATTGCTATAGTTCCATTTATACAGACAAGAACATGTATCAAGTAATATTAAGACAGAAGTACCTTCGTTCTTCCTACAAAAGGTATATGAGGTTTTAGTACAAAGATAAAATAATTTACTTTGAGATATATTTTCTGTATAAATTATTTTTATCAATATTACGGAAACATAATGGAAATAAATTGTAAAAATTGATAAATAATATTTAATTGTTAATTGTTATACAGATTACAAGCAAAAGAAAGAATATGAAAAGATAAAAACTTAGTATCACATTATAATATCTCATTTAAAAATGTTAACTAGAGATCATCAATTATTCAATTATTCATATGTGAATATGTACATATATATGTAACAACAATTCGAAACATGTTATATATAGCAGGAGGGAAGCTAGGGTACAGCGTGACGTAAGTCGTACAATGTCAGTTATTCTGAATTGACACTAGTTTCATATGTAATTTTGACATGAATTGGCATTTGGTCTATCATATGCTAGGTATTAATCTTTATCCAACGTTTGAGGTAACTTGCCTCAAGCATGCTCCTGTCAGCTTAAAAGCTAGAACAATACAATATGCAAGTACTTGGGAAATAGGTTAAAATGATTGTGTATTACGTATTTTTTACGTGAATTTTACGACGTATTTTTTCTAAACAGATCTACAGCTATAAACATAAACGATATAAATGATTGTCCTTAATTTTTTGTCAACCTGGTACCATCAAAAAATGTCCATCTCGTCTGCCCGTGATCACGGTAGCTGCAAAATAAACGAAACATCGGGAGTATATCCTTTTTAAAATAATAAAATATGTCTAGTAACCCGAAAAACATTCGTTTCATTTAAATGAATACCGTGAAAGTCTTAAATCTTATTATGTCCCAAAGAATTTTTAAATTTAGTAAAATTTTCGGCTACCTAAGTAAAAATACATTCTACACTTTTTATTTAGCTTAAATTTTTTTTTCATTCATTAGTATTTCAAAGACAGAAATAAGAAATTGTTCATATTATAATATTCAATGGAATGAAAATGAAAACGCGATAAGGCATGACTATAATTTTTTTATCGCGTAACGAATTTATATTCCTGGTTTGAAAAATAACACTTATGAAATCAAGATTTAATTTTGTAAAAATACTTTTTAAATATAAACATTTTCTTCATATTTATTTTGTGGAATAAACTCTTCACTGTATGTTTGTGTCGGTCGACTTATGCGAGTAGGGTTTGAAACCTTGACAGTTTTGCAGAGTAACTTAATTCACGACCATCTCTTTTGTGATACCGATTTCATTATGATTTAACAATTCACCGACTTTACAAAAAACATGTAGCTGTAATCATTTTCAGTGTAAATAACGAAACTGCTACTTTTAAACCTTTTTTTAAGTATTGTTGTAGAAATAAAAAAATAATAAAGATTTGTCACTATATCTAACAGTTTCAGCTGTGTTATTTCTTATTACAAATTACAATAAAATCTATTAGAAATTATTTCAGAACTTATTTAAATTGGCTTGTAGGTGCTTATTCACTGCAAAGAAGAGTCCATCTTAATTACAACTTTTGAGAATTCTTATTATAGCCCGACCAACTGCAGTTAAAAGGTGTAGAAGTTTCCTTAAACCTTAACTTTGGGCGGAATTGAGTCAAAGTTAAGACCGCTCCAAAAAATCTTGCAAAATTATGAAAGTACTGTACACTGGGACAGTTTCTTCATCTCTAAAAACATCATCTTTACGAAATGAACTGGTAATGATGGAATGATGATGATGTTGGAAATATTATTTATCCTTCGTAAACTTCTTGAGCCTAGCCAGCCTTACGTACAGGCCTATCGTAGCCATCCTCTCGGTATCTTTTAAGGATATATTTTCACTTTACATTCTCTATAATGTCGTAGTAACCCTTCCTCGCATCCGGACGAAGCTATAAACTGTCTCCTTCTCATGCATACATTAAGGGGTTGGAACAGTTTACTAGCGCCCTTATTCATATAAGACTTCAGTGTCTTCAAAGTAAAAATAGAGTCTGATAGACTACTACCAGTATTTTAGGTTTTTAAGCTTATATTCCGGTACATATTAACAAAATAAAAATACTCCAAAAATAAACCTAAGTACTAATTATCCCGTAATTTATTTATTAAAAAAAACATTTTCATCTTCTCCTAGTCTAATTGTAATGAAATATGTTTAACTTGTCTTCATATTCAATTACATATATCACGTTCCTAATTTAAATTTTAAGAAGTTATTTGTCGTTTTATTACATATCCATGAATATTATGGTGTGGTGGTGTATTAGGTAACTTACGATTTAAATAATTGGACAGTTGACACCAATTGCAAAATGTAGCAAAAAAATTTGATATTGTCATGTCTTTATAACATGCAACATATGAAATGCAAAATAAATTTTAATTTTAATCTAATTTTACTTGTCTGCAGTCTAGACTTTAGATGAAGAGTAGTTGTAGTAGTAGTAAGTTGTAGTTTAAACGCAGTTGCAATGACTTGACAATGAAATTAAATTTGGATGTCATTATAGCCACTTTGATACCTAAGGCTTTCAGGGAGGTAATATTGTTACTAAGTCAGATTTGTGATAATTATAATAATGAAAGTTTTATTGTATTATAATAAGCTTTATTTCTGATCTTAGAAATATCAAAAAGTGGTGAATGTTTCTCAAAGTTTTTTAAGCAAAATATATATATGTATGTAATAAAATAAAGAATAAAATATTTAATTTATATCCCATGGATTATTTGATACGACTCATTTGTTGCTTTGTAAGGATATCTGTTCAAAGAATAGTTAGGATATTTTTCGAAGTAATTAATTTACAATAAAAGTGTTTTCACTTTAATGAATAGAGAAGAAATGTAAGATCAAAGACAAGAGAGATGACACGTGAAAAGAACTTTATAATTAACGGAATAAGGGGTGAAAGATTAAGTGACGAGTGACAGAGATGTATGGAAACGGAAAAGATATTACACCAACTTCAAAAAGTTTCGAATTAAAATAGGAAAAAATAAATAATGAATTTTTAATAACAATCATTTAATTGTTACTATCCAGCCCAAACTTAAAGCACCTCTTGAAAAAATATGTCTGGAGAAATATAAAATAAGAATATGATTAATTATTTATATTTTTACATAAGAAGTCATATATTGAAATATTTAAAATACTCGGTTTCATTTGAGATGGTTGTCAAACCTAGAAAGTTAATGTCTTATTCATAGTCAGTCCCTTTGTCAAATATATTTTCTCTTATCATGTCTGCCACGTCTTGCGTAAACTTTTCATGTCATGTTCTTACATTTGTACTTTCATTATGTTAAAGTACCCCTACAGAGTTGACTGGTCTTAAGTAAATAAGTCAAATTACCACGGGCACATTTCTTGCCATGTTTTAAATACTAAAATTGATCATTTTCAACTAATAGAATACGTTGTATATTTTTTATTAATTACTAGTTTTTCCTTCGACTTCGTCCGCGTTAATTTCGGCATTACTTATATATGTATAGATTACCGGTCGAACTCTATCGCCCTAGAGACCATAAATAATCAGTCATTGGATTATTTAGGTTTTTTTTATTGAACTCTTAATATAATTGACACTATTTAAATAATATTGTATTATTTAAATAATGTATTTTATTTTTCTATTTTCTTGCATTATTAGCAAAAATACAGATTTTAACCGACAGACTTACATGACAGTAAACTAAATTGTATAATGAGTTTAAAATTTAGATTTTTTTCTCTCTTCTGCTATGAAGATAATATCGATTTAGGTCTTTTCTTTTGAAACTAAAAAATATTCGGATACTACGCGATTTTTTACTAATTTAAAACTACATTATCCCGACGTTTCAGTTACATTACAGTAGCCGTGATCACGGGCAGACGCGATGTGAGACACTCACTCACTCGCGCAGTAATCCGAAAATTTTTTAGTTTCATTTAAATGTCTCGCGAAAACCTAAGATCTCATTATGTCTTTTCCTTTATTATTTGTGTAACCATTGTTTCTGACACTTCATTTAATCCTAAAATTTTATAACCAATATTTTCGATTGAAATATGCAAATGAATTCCTAATATTTCCAATTAATTCCATACTTTTTTCATCTAGGGGCTTTTTATAAAATACAATTATATTCAATTAAAACAGTTTCCAGTAGCAAGTAAGGGTATAAATTATTACTATAAGCAATTCATTTGTTAATTAATTAAAATTTTGATGTGAATTGAATCAACGTTTATATAACAACTGTCAAGATGTCACATTTTTAGTATAATAATACAACGATAAACAATTATTACAATGTTTTGTCACGTATGTGTTGCTTAATTTGATAAAGTATTCGGTTACAGTTTTAATATATTTGATATTCAGCTCCCGTTTTCGTTTCGTTTCCCGTTTTCAATAAACAATTAAGTTACCAATGATTCATTACAATTATCAAGTTATTTCATCTACTTCTAAATAAGTGAAATCCATCATAATTAAACTCATATTAATAACTAGTATAGTATTTTACATATATCTTTTCATTTAAAAAAATAGCTTTTTTATTATAAATGTCCAATAAATAGTAAATTTCCAACATCGTTAATGAAATTATAATTAGAGACTCGTTAATTCGAATAACGTGATACAATCGGAACGTAATTGAAAAAAATACAGTTTAATTTCAATATGATGTCAATTGAATAAAAAATTTAATGCGGAGATAAAATTATAATCGGTTTTCTAAATTTTATTGTATTTTTTTTCTAGATAATAAGACAGGCGTTACATCTCGTTTTACTTATTGACAGTGATCTATATTGGGGAAAATTCTCATACATAATCCTATTTTATAGACGAATTTGTATGTAACATGAAGAAATCTTTATATAATATTAATATTTCATTAAAACAGCATATTAATATGACAAAAGCCTTTATAAAATGTTATCATTAATATATCATGTTATATAAACACATAATTGAATCACTAAATAGCTTGAAATATAACAATTGTATGAGTAACGATATCGTGACTGGCTTCGTCAATTTCGAGAAGTATAGAATTTGTCAAATATAAGAACATGGTATACTAATTATTTCATACAATTTGATGGGGACTCTATCACCGACCATCGGTCATCGCGTTAATGGTACCACACCCATAACGAACGAACAAAAGTATAGAGTACAAACTATAAGATTAAAGAATATAGCGTGGCTATTTATAAATGGTCATACTAACTGTATCTACCTATTATAAGTATGAAATTCTAACTAACTTCCTTCCTTTTTCATATTCAGAAGTCAGGGAGAATAGCCTAGGTTTATTAGCTTAAGTAATCTTATCAACACTGAAACCTTATATCCATCTATCGGATTGAAATGTGTAAATTAATTCTTGTGTAAACGACTGCAGAACGATAATTAATTAATCACGTACTGTAAACGTGACCAATTTTTGCTTTTGTATAACTTGTAGTCGAAGTTCTGAAATATTTTCTAAAGTTTTGATTCTTAATATTTATTAATTGCAATTAAAGCAATAAAATTAACCTTACATAGAAATAATTTATTATCGTTGTTATTTTAATTTTATTATTAATGGAATAATTATAATATTAAAAATATACTTTAAAAGATACATACTTTATACTAGATGAAACAGAGTGATAATATTGATCTCATCACAATCTAAATAAGTTAATGAAAGTTTTACGAACAAATAGAAAAAACATAACACTAATGTACTATACTCCCGATCTTTAAGAAGTGAGTCTGAATGGATATTCTTTATTGGTATCTTGTATCGGATGTCTTAAACATTACCTTTGTGAATTAAAACGATTATACGATTAGTGCGCAGAGCAGTTGATATATTTATTCATATTTTTCATAGCAGCAAAAAAAATGGGCGTTTACGTAACTCATTGAGAACATGAGATATGTATAAATTTTAATTGTTTTATTTCCCTGATAAGAATCATTTTAAACAAAACTATGAACTTTGATTTTAATGTAAATAAAAAATAAATATTAGTTTATGAATTAAAAGGTCAATAAAAACTTGATTGTCACTATAGCAAATATTATATATATAAACATGTTAAATGGAAAGATAAGATAGCAGAATATGTTAGGCTCGCACTATCATATATTTATACCCCTACATTGGCTAATTAGAACTGGAGTAACGAAGTCAGTCAGAGATTGAAGAAAAGAGGCTCAGTTCTATTTCATTCTAAGGTTGGGTCAACTTGAATCGACCATGAATTACTAATTTTATGACCATTTTTTCACTAAAATTTTTATATTTATTAAAAAACAAATACAACATTGTATAACTTTACATTATATTGTTTGTCGTCCAAATAAATTAGTTTCTAATTCTTTTTTCACAGATAGGTTTTCCAGCATGTGGCTCTTCCCATTTAAAAACCGTACCGGGACAGAGCACGATGTCAATCCTCCCATAGTGGCGACTCCAGACAGAACAGATCCTGTACCAGTCTTGTCCCAGATTAACAATCTTATGCCAAGAAAAAGAGGTTTAATTGTGGGTATACTCTAGAATTATCAAGAAACTTGTATGGTTAAAAATAAAGTATTTTTACTTAAAGATTTAAAGTGCAATTAGTTCCACTTGTAACAAAATTAGGTCATGGCCTTTGTTGAGTTTTGACATACTTTAATGCTTTGATTGGAGATGATTTTTAACCTTTATAAAGCGAATACATCATGCTTTCTAATTAAATCAACATAATTTATTTATATTGAAAATTGTTTTATGACCTCTATGTTACATAAATTCCTTTTTTTTTCATATTTATTATGAGATTAAAGTTGAGTTGTAAATTTAATTTTCATTAAGTGTGTAAGTTGGACCAAATCTTTCAAGAAATATTTAAAACAGTTATTGCGACGTCTATCATAAATAATTTCGGACACAAAGTCTCTTTAATAATTTCGTGGACATATTCGATAAACGAAAACAGAAAATTTTCATAGAAAAGCTACCTGAGCATCCTTTATGATTTACCTAAGCTTCTGGCTTAAAAATTTTCTTATTGCCAAATTTGTTTAACGTACAAATACCTTTTCTTGTATCTTTAGGCGGGATTAATATGGTCTGTATAATATGAAGTAAAATAAAAGGTTCTATTGTAGTAATTGATTCAGCGAAGTAAGCCGACGAAATGAAGGTTAAATGAACGCGTTTCTTACCTAAGCTACTTTAACCGTCAGCGGTTGTGTTGGCTCAGGGGAAGATCATTCATAGTTTTTTTTTATACAAAAGTTGTTAAAATTAACAAAAAAGTAATAATATTCAGTTGTGGATTCTTTGTGTCTGACGATGTAAGATGAAAAGTATTTGTAATTAATATTTTAATACAAAAGTTTCAGAAATTCTAATTATTCGTTTTTATAATATTTATTTCAAAATTAATTAGTACATTAAAAGATTTAATTATTTTAGGAGTAGGTATTTCCGCTTATAAACCGGTCTACTTTCAAGCGTGTGTACCGGTTTACTTTGAACTATTTCTTATACTTTTAAGTATATAATATATATAATATCTAATAAGTAAATAAAATAATGAAACTGTGTGTTTCACCAATATTGTGTTTAATATTTTTACGGTAGCTACTGTATTTGCTTTTTAAGAATGATAAAGTCGCTTCAAAAATATCGTAGAAGATATAAATGTATTGATATACAAGTATGTACCCTACAACCTATTTCAAATTCTAAAATTCCTCTATTAACCATAACAGCTGGGTGTATTTCAATATTATTTAGGTACGTAATACTGACTAACTAACTAATAGTATATATATCTTTAAATCAGTAGAAGTGATTATTGCATTACAAGAAATGTATCTGATTTCCTTAAATGTATTCTTTATCGAATCCAACCCGTCCATTAGTATGCAAGTTTCGTATCTTTAGTTTCATGAGCAGATTAAGCGCAAAGAAAATGCTCATTATGGAACTGCATTTTGTTATGTGAGAAGCTTGTTAAACAATATCGCTTTCATCTTTGTCCACCTTGTTATTCTACGACATAGTTCTACCTAGTTACAGTTTTTATAATGGCGATGTGATTTCAGTACTGAAAACAGATTAAATAATAATAAATATTATTATAATATAATCCATACAACAAACGTTTCCAATTTGCAGCTGTATATATAATGTTAGTCAGGATTTTTTCTTCTTAATGAGTAAACCTATTTTATTAACATATGTCTCACCTTATAATTTTGGAACGTTCAGTATACATATTTTAATGGCTATGATTTGAGAAATAGAAATATAATAAAGGATAAAGCAGGGTATTTCTACTATATACTTGGAATAAAATGTTTTTGTAAGGTAAACAAGTTATCATTTCTAGTTTTTTGCGTTCCTTATAAAAATCTAGACAGAACTGCTAAAATAAATAATTTATATTTATTAATATACAATTACGTTTAACATAAATTAGAAGGGCGCTGATAAAATATTGTTTCACTGTATTTCCTTTATTTTATTTGCACCAATGTTTATTTGTAAAAAGGTACTTCAATAATATTTATCTTAGAGCCCCAATATTCTGAATGAATAAAGTACAAGAGCCCACTTCTTTTGTACAAGTCTTTAAGTACTATGCTGAATTGATCGAAAAGAAAAAACTAAATTAATAATTCCTAATAATTTTATCTGTAATATAACAAGGTCAAATATACAGTAATTTATTATTCTTAAAGGCTTGGCTCTGGTCTGTAACGGGCCGACACCGAGAACCCAGGATGAAGACGGATCCTGGTGGAGAATTGCAGGTGATGCTGCCACATCGAATTCAGGACAGAGTAACCTCCGGCGAGGTTTGTCTTCTGTCCGACAGCCCATATCGGATACACAAAGTAAGTATTGTAGATATATTTAACAGCTATCATTTCAGATTACAGATTTTGAAACTTATCGCTAATCAACCGATCGATGAATAAATTCAAATAAACTATAACTATCTATTACAGAAAACATTTAGTACTTATTTTTATTTTCCGTATCCGTATTTTAAGCTTCAATTTGATATCACAATGAATACTTTACAATATAAAATGGCATCGTATTTTTGAGGGAAAATCCAACATCCTCGAAATGTCTGAAATGTGTATTTTATTTCAGACAATTTCAATCAAACAATTATAAAAACGTATATTCAATACAGCCCTCATCTGGTGTTTTATTCATATTGTTCTTTTAATCAATAGTATTAAATTTCTTCAATGCATAAATTAATTTGTTAAATAATAATTTGAACACAAATTATTATAATTATCTGTAAGTTTCTAATTTAACTATCAAAGACATTTGTAAGATTAATTAGTTGAGGATTTCTAACTTAATTAATTTTATAAAAATGAATGTATTGGGAACGTGTTTTCTACTGGTGTTATGTAAAATATTTATGTCAAACATTAATCCGTATGCCGTCTCAGAATCTGGATATTGAGATAAGGCCTTTCAGAAATATACGTTTTCTCTAACATTTTCATCAAGTGACACAATATTTCCAATTAATAATTTTGTAATGATTAAGCCTTTTAAATTTTTATTAAGTAAATATTATTTTTAAAAGCATAAATAATGAATAACTATTATTCTTATTTTATAAAGTTGTTAAACAGCTCATAAAAAGCTTATAAAAAGCAGTTTTGAACACAAAAAAAAAACAAATTTATATAGTTTTTTGTTACAAAACAGATCTAAAGTCTTAAGCAAAAAAAAATATCCTGTAATTTTACAGAATTTACAAAAATTTAAATACATACTAACAAAATTAACTACTGGTTTTACCATGGCCTCGTAATTGTATACTAGTAGTTGTAAGTATTCTTGTGTGTAATAACTTTAATTATGAATAATTTTATGAGTTGTGTAGTTAAAATTAAGAGTTAAATGTGCTGTATGAGTTTTCAATATATAACATAGTGCGTCGGATATGATTAAAAAGGAAGTATTAAAATTCTTCTTAATCAAATTAAGTCATACCAATTGTACAATTTATGTGCTTAGCCAGCGACTTATAAATAAATAAACGGTAAAATGGTTTATTTCACCTCAAAAAATAGTTATATATGGTAGATTTATACATGTGGTATTTGATTTTACAAGCAATAATTTTTACTTTTGAATACATTTTGTTAAATATGAAAAAAACGCATTTTGTTCAAAGTTATCAACTTAATAGAGAATGATAAAGTTTTGTTCAGTTTTTTATAATAGTAATATATTATATTCAGTAATATCCTACTAAAATATCTTACTAGTTATGACATTTTCTGCTTCTTAAGTTCCACAGTATAATTACACTTACAAAATTTTTTAAACATAAGCTTTTCATCAATTATTAGACATTAAAAAGACAACATGGAATAATTGTAATTAACACTTTTTATGGTTTTTAATACGTAGTGCTTATGTGCATAATGTCAACAAAGGTGTAATGGGATAATATCGTATTTTTATGATCAGAAGATAAAAGCACTCAAATGTCTATACACCTTTTAACTGTCATATCTATTGGCAGAAAGTGAGTACATATTGGAGTGTAATGGCGTCCAACTTTAATCTCTACGTAAATAATGTTTCTATTTCGGCGAGCTAATACATGTCCATGTCTGCTGGTGACGCCAACATTTTTACACAAGGTAAATAATTTTACTTACCTTGTTTTACTTACCTTGATTTTCTTAAAATTTTATAAGACAACCAACTTTTAATATTTCAATTATTCGTTTTATAATTTATTCAATCTCTTAAGGAGATATATTAGTTTATAACAAATCTGTTCCAGACGGCACTAACATTCGTTGTTACCGTTTTTTATTTGTCAATGTAACAGTATAAACAACAACGTAGTTCATACTCGTGTTCGTATCTTAGTAAATGAAGAATAATACGAAGAAAACATAAATCTAGAGCAAAGCAAACCCACTGGTATTTATCAACTGTAAGAAATTAGTACAAAGAACGAGCTGATATTTACAGGTTAAGAGAAAAAGCTTTTGTTTTTTTAATTATCTTTTATGAAAAGAAATAACCCTTAGGTACGTACAGAAAGGAACGCAATTGAACTGTATAATTATTTATAGAGAATACTGAACATTAATTAATTAATCCATTTTTGTGAGTTTAAGTTTATATATAAATGTAAGAAATCTACAAAAAATACTAAATAGTGGGTAATCTATAGAGCTTCGCACAACAGTTGCAGATTAATTCTAGTTTAATAAGTACAACAATATTTGTACTTACATCCAAGTTTCAAAAACCACAAGTATTAAGCGGAAATCGATATATCCACGCGATGTGTGCATGTAGGAAAAACATTTTTATCTTCAAGCGCCATCTTGTGCAATTATAAAATATTAGTGTTCAGGTTGATTGGATAGTGCCATTACTTTAAAAAATAGCCTTTGGTAATTGTTTTAATTTTTATTGTACATTATGAAAATTGGTATATTTTTTTACTCTTATTGTTTTTATTATTACCGACATCAAAAAATATAAATTATTTTAGAAACTTAACTGGGTATCATTAGTTTTAGCCTTCAAAGCGTAAATCTTTCTATTATATAACACTACTAATAAAATCAAATAAGAAACATTTTTTGTAAGCGATGCAATAATAATAATTTAATTTTTTGTATATGTTTAATTTCAATTTTAGGAGTCTCTATGTCCGTTTGTTCTCCTTTTATCGTATACAGAAATGGGTTAAATTGTTTATTACATTGCTGAGGGGTTGATTAGTAACGTCAAATACAGGCAAGTTTCCTAATAGTAACGGAGATTAAAAAAATGTTCAATCGATTTACAAGTACATCAGCTAGAGGAATATTTATTTCAATTTTGCTAAAAATATACAAATATTCCCTCTTTCTGCAGATTCTTGAGGAAACCTTAAATGGAAAAATAATTAACTTCCTTATTTTTCCCATTAGTTTGTGCTCGGTTAAATTTGAATGTTATGGAAAATAATATTTAAATGTGTTTATCTTTTTAAATAGTCTATAGAGCCTCTATAAATTTCTTTATTATAGAATAAAAAATTAAGTATTAAATAAATCTAAACAGAATTGTAAAAAATAATATCACATTTTTTTCTAAGAATCAAAATAAAAATATAGATTTCATCATTTTATCTAATAAAGTCTTGTAGAAATAGTAATTTTTATTATTATTTTTTGTATCTTTTGTTTTAATTTTTATATTTTATTGGTGGAGTTGTATGCTTGATTAAGTCCTGTTGATAAAAAAAAAAACAATCTAATTAAAATAATGGTTATTTTATCATTTTATGCAATTTATAAAATTCATTAAAAAAAATTATTTCATGTAAGCTGAAGAGCCGACATTTGACAATTTAGACGAAAAACAATGCATTAAAATGACTTTTTAGTAAATAGAATAATAAAATTATTAAAAGACATGAATATAAAAAATAGTGGTTAATATTTGATCAGTGATGATCCCGAGCGACGTAATACAATTTTAAAGTTCTCTCTTTGTTGTACAAGTCACAAAAATTTTTAAACAATAAATCTTTTAAGTTAGGTCAACAAACATATTTTTTAATATATCTATTTATAAAACCTAAATACTGTCGTAGTAACTACTGTAAAAATAACTAAATACAAAAACTTATTCTATTAGGTTACTTCCAATGTATATAGGTTATAAGTGGTTGAATAAGTAAATTAATTAACTACTCGTACTTCAATTTATCGTTTTGTAGACAAAATATTAGTTCCTTAAAAGGTAAATAGAAAAAAAGGACTATTCCGAATTTAATTAAAATGAGACGTATGTTAGCTTCTCTCACTTATTTTCCGCGTGCGATTACTAACAGACTGTTATAATATATTCATATCAGTCATATTTTTATAATACTATTTAATTGAAATGTTTTCTGCGCCTTTTGAATCGCTTTATCCAAAAATTAGAATATTCATAAAATGTACTAAAAGCTTAAATTTTAGAATATAATTGAAACAGAATTTTATTAAAAACATGTTTTAAAGAACATTTGGAATAACTACTGAAATGGTTTTGCACGATGCGATGAATAATTCAATGAATTAATACATTTTAAAACTTCTGGCGTACAATTAATCCGATTTACATAATTAAAGAATGTAATTACATAGGTAATAAAATATTATTTCTTATCCTACTGGGTTAGTTGCAATTTTTTTATGCATTTTTATAATCTTAATTAATAAAACGACATGGTATTATTCATTTAAAGGATGAGCAAGTAAAAATACAAAAAGAGAGGAAAATTTATTCCATTACTTTTCTTAATTATTTCTGTTTTCAAGAAATTATAGATTACCTTTGCCACAAAGCTTTAATAACACTATTGAATTAGCCTTTCATCCGGTGATTTGCCCTCCTGCGGGATATTACATTCCTCAGTTTCTCACAGGACGTCTTGCGGACCGGACGCAATTCTGATACAACAAGTTTTTAATGTTATGAAACTTTATTTGATGATTTATTTATATTGATATATCGATTGATGTGACTCCTACATAATAACTATGGGTTCATTTACGTATACTAGACGCAATGTCTTGAGTTTAAAACATGGCGCTAAAAGACTACCGCGCAATTGGTCAAAACTATTCGGCTTGACGCCAAAGTTTCCGATTGAGGAATTGTTTTTGGTAAGTATCCGTTAAGCGTAACGTGGTTATGAATTAAGTACTATTTTTAACTGTCTTTTGTGTCTTATTCTCAATTACTTTTAGGTTTAGAGTGTCAGGTTGTGCTTTAATAATAATACGTGATTAGTATTATCAATTGTAGAAATTATTTATTTATCTTTTGTATAGTTCTTCCCACAATTTAAATATTTTCTTTTTCAACTTCGCTTCTGTTAATGTTCAACTGTTTTCCTTAAGTATGTTATACATATTTCAATAAACTATTTATGCTTATTCTTTAACATTTTTTTAATACTTGCAAATACGAATAGAAATACAACAGACCAGTGACTTAATCCACTCTAAAAAGAAACTAGATTATGATATGTAAATGTAATAAAATTATACAATAGTACAACTCTATGTCTTTTTTAGTTATGATAAATATTA
>DVQP01000549.1:0-21438 GCA_018231745.1 Danaus eresimus
CGGGATTATGTAGTTTTAAATTAATAAAAAATCTCGTAGTAAATCCGAAATATTTAAGATCTCTTATTGATAAAAATGTTCTTTCGATAGTATTTTTTAACTTCATTTATATGAAGATTTATATGAAGATTCTTCAATCTGATAATAATGAAATGGGAATTGATCATAAGGAAATAAAATAAAATCCTTTTTATAATGACCCTTGTTGAGGAAAAGCTGTGCTTGTTAACCAGGAGACATCCTTACATGGTTACTTCATTGTTTTGAACAACTCTTTTCGCTTATTCTTCTTCATCTTCATCATCATCTGGAATTGCAATAAATAATATCAGCTAGCCTTATATCAGAAGCTAAAATGATCTGGTACTGATTGGCTCCAACTACTTATGTTGTGGAAACCAAGAACGATGAGATATTTTGCATTAAATCGAGAAAACAGTAAACGGAAAACCAGAACGGCTATAGGAAAATGTATGTGAAAATTTTACAATTATACGAACAAGACACTTCTTACACTATTGCATGGAAAATCAAATCAAAGTATTAAAAGTTTTATATGAAAGTTATTTTAGTAACTCAGTTGCATTGTTAATACTTATTTAGAAATAAATAGATGACAAATGATTTCAATAACTGTAAATTGTAATTATTCCGGATCATTGACTTTTATTTATATCAGAATGAAACTGATATTTTTATGATTATACTACTAATTCTATTTTGAACTGGATCTCGTCTGCCCGTGATCACGGTTGATGCAAAGTAACGAAAACGTTGCGAGTATGTTGTGTTTAAAATAATGTTAGGCTTAGCAATACAAAAATATTAGAAAGTATTACTTTCATTTAAATGAATACTTTCGGAAGTCTTAGATCTCATTACGTATCAGAATTGTTGTGATATTGACAATAAAAATACATAAATAATAGGAAAATAAAAATGATTGTTTTTACTACTTGTACTTATAGTCAGAATTTAGTCCCTGCTTTTAGTTTAATTTTAATTACCGGCCATTTGTATGCCTTTTTATTACAGAGGTCATAAATTAGACAATAAAAAAGAATACATTCGCGACACTGTCTTAGGAGTTGTTGACCTTTAAAGGTGATTTTTGGCAGGCGATAATCTCTAACACGTGACTTCCGGTAACAAAGGAAGTTTAAACTTTGTCACCAATATTAATATAAACATATTCTGTTCGTGGTTTTTGACACAACGCCATTGTTTTCATTGCCAGACGATACAATGACGTGAGATTTAACAAGGAGTTCATTATATTATTCCAGTACTTTTTATATGTTATTTATATATTGTTTATTGCAGAAGTATTTACTTATAATATATGAAAGAATTTATACGTGGTGAAGTCGTGGCGGAGTAGACGTTAAAAGTCCACCTCTCATGCATGCGGGTGCGGGTTAGAAACCTGGCAAGTACCAATGTGATTTTTCCGAGTCATATGTACTTCTAAGAGTATTAAGACACAGACAGGCGGCGAAGGAAAACATCATGAGGAAAGTGGGACATTTACTCCTTGAGCAAGCGTGGTGACTAACGCTCTATTCTTCTCCATATGAGAAAAGGGTTTTACTCATGCTCCGATAGGCTGATGATGATGACTATATATGGAAAATTCTGGGAATAAAATATTTAGGAAACTATAGTGTTTATTTATTATATAAAAGGAAAGTTTACCTGAATAATAAATGTAATAAAAACGTAAAAATAATTACTCAGATCCTCTTTCCGATGGGATCTAATATAAAGGGCACTGTACTTTCCCCTCTATATAATTACAAATACCAAAACCATAAAAGACGTAATGTACTTGTACGGCAAATGTCCATCGTCTCGTCATAGAAAATGGAATGGCAGATCCGTTCACAGAGACGGATGTATACAATCGTTGATTAGATAGAAAGAGATACATTCATAATTAATTAGAACAACTTTAATGGTAATTTATTCGTAGCCTTCACGTCTATAGGTTTTAGAATTTCCTTCAAAGTATAGTTCTTAGTGTATATAAGAGGCAATAAATACCTTGTAGTAATATGAACTGACTAGAGTGATTGACGAAATTACATAAAACCGTAAGTACGAGAGCGTGATCAACTCAGAGACGTCCTTAGCCTGTAACAAATGAGAGCAACTGGCCTTAGTACTAAGAGCTTGAATTTACAATTTATAATTACAGTTCAATATTAAGTAGTTAAAGTTATGTATATACAACACTTTGTTTCGTTATTTACGTAATTTCGTATGATTTAAATTTATCATAACATTTCATATATTCATATATCACCTAAAACTAAACCTCGCGTGTCAACATAAAGCAATTATTTATTTTCACGTATTACGTTTAGATTTTCTATTTTTATTGTAATTGAAACTTTCAATATAATCATTTTATATAACGAATAAGAGCTTGTCAAATTTCTTATTGTTTTAATAGTTTGAAGAACTTGCTACAAAATGTAATACAACTCTTTACTACTTACAGATTATAATTATTATTATATATATATAAATTTCTTGACAAAGAAAGAAACGACTTTGGAATGGTTTGACGCTTAAATTATTTCTTATATATATATATGAAAATAAATTTTATAAAAACCAAAATCTTCTCGTACTGTTTTAAGGAGAAACAGAGCTCGCCTGGTCAGCTATACATTTCTACTTTTGAATGTAAACTAGTATATAAATGTAAAGATACGTCTGTGTGTGTGTGTGTACAGAATTCATAATAACCTTAAATAAACTTATTCCAGAATAAATCTTAACTTTAAAAAATAATAATTTGTTTTTAATATTATACCTTAAGTAATTATTCATAATAAAGTTGAATGCGTTGGTGTTTTGCACACGGTACGTTAACAGTCATCGTGCTATTTGAATCTTTAATAACAACAGAATAGAGTTCATTTTATTACGTGTTTTATACGTTTTCTGTCTGTGACCATAAAAGGAGAAGGAGGCTGAGATCTTATTACAATCTGTTTGGTATTATATAAGATACTTATTATAATGAAGATATTTCCTTTGAGTCTACGTAATTTAAACTACTGTATTTTGATAAAACCAATGACATATATAACATAGATTAGGCCAAAATAATTTTATATAACAGCAGAAAATAAACCTTATCATAGGTATATAGGATTGATAATTATATAGATTCAGCTTTAAAAATGTTACAAGATAAACTTAAATTTTCAATGCATTTGATATCAAAGCATATTTTATTCACTTTGATTGCTGAAACAATTTTCTTGCTCCCATTCCTCATTAAAGCTCCGTCTCCAACGGTCCTAATAGGCTTAAGGCGTTTAAGCATTTTAATGGTAATTAAGACCATTTTACTTTTGAATCTCTTTAATTGAATTAATAGAGTGTGTAAATTAAAGTTACATTGATTATTTTATTGTATAGTCATATTTATTTACCAACTCGAAGAAAGTGAGGTATAGGTACATTTGAGCCCTTAAAGCTGGTTTTACATCCGCAGCCTATGAATTGACTCTGGTGATTAATGGCTTGGATTGATCTCTCGTTTCGTCCTATATTAATAAGCGTAAGATCTGATCAAGAAATTAGGCTTTTTAATAATAATTCAGGCTGTTTAATTTAATGTTAACACATTGTTTATTTTTGTGAAAAAAAAAAAACAATATTACAACAATTTTATTTTATAAAGCATGTTTCATTTTACTTCATCTGGTGACTTTTAGTATCTAATTATAACGTATGTTTATAATTTTACGTAATTCATTAAAACATTTAGCATTGTAATTAAAGAAAAATTTAAAATAAATTATTTCAAAACAAAATTACTTGTGTATAAGGGGTCGTAACCACGGCTGTGACAAATTTGCCACCGTAAGAAACAGGGGTCATTAAAATTTCATGACATTCTGTCTGCTAGGGTTGGATTAAATCTTTAAAGCACTTTTATGAAATAAAAGAAACGTGAAGTTATTAAGTTATACCATTGTTATTGTTTTTCATTATAATTATAGTTTTTAGCTCATTGATAACATCTTAATGTAATTTTTGTCATATTTAACCTTGTTAGTCCAATATGTAGTCGATAATTTGCAGTCATAGATCACAACACTAAGCTGCAAAGTTAAGACTACAGAAATATATTCTAACGGTTTCTGTATCGTACATTTTTAAGTATGTCGCTTAATGAATATTATATTCTTTTGAAAGAAAACAATGTTTATAATCTTATTTCTAATACTGTGCTTCTATAAAACTTACATCCTAAAATATTTTTACAATCAATGTTAATATTTGTAATGAAAAGATATTAAACAGACTCTTATATATATATATATATATATTTTCAAATTTAATTTCAGCTATTGAAAGAAGGATTCCAATAGGTATGGTATTCATTTAATGGTATTTTAATCAAATTATATGTAACTATGTTTTCGCCAAGTTAGCATAACAACATACGAAGTTTTTCCCGTTTCTCAAACAATTATCGACGTGAGTGATTTAATATGAGAATTTTGAGGAATAAAGGACTTAATGCTCCTTATGTAGTCTGAACTTATTGGGAAACTTTACCGACTGTCATTTAGTTGGATATAAGCATAGTCCATAAGTGGTCTTAGCACATTTTATGGTTAATTTCTGCAATATCTGTGGCTTCTCCTGAACCCTCCAGCACCTTGATAAACACCTTGAACTTTTGACCCCTAAATATTACTAATTACTAATAAATTTGCATATGTATTACATAATATTACAACAACGGTTCAAAACAACGCCACTCTCATATATTTAATACACCGTAATTAGATATTGGAATAAAAAATAAAGGCACACAAATACGTTCCACTCTTGTGATAGGATCTTAATGACCAATGATAATTGCTGTACTGATGATCACTTCCGATGGACGGCGGCGTTGAGTGTGAAATCATTTTAATAACGTACATTAAGCACATTGTCTTAATAAACGATGACGGATCCATTGAATTTTATATATAGTTTGATCCGCTACTTCGTGTACCAATGTCAATGAAGCCAGCTCTATAATCATTCTAAGTTTATTCACAGCGAATCTGTTTCTAAATGTTATTTAAATTACTTATTACTTTATACAGGTTAAGTATTAAATAGTTTATGAGACATTCAATACTTTGTTATGAAATGAAATAAGAGTAAATTTTAGACATTAGACATTAAAAAGAACGTTACAATTCTATTTTTAAGTGTGTATTCTCGGTCTAATAACATAAATTTAAACCGTCGAGTTAAAAATGATAAAAAAACAATTGAAACAGTAGCCCTTGACAAGAATTGGTCGACATTAATACCGGTATTGTCAAACGGAGAGACAAAAAGGACGCATAGGACGTAATACTGATGCTCTAAGGGGATCGAGTATAGAATTATTCGGAGAAGGTGGCTATTCAGTAACCCATAACTAAAACATCTTTACATAGATTTTATTAAGATTTTTTTTACTACTAACTGTCTACAATGGATTCGTATGTTAAAATGAAATTAACTTAATGGTATAGCAATTGATAATTATTTTTCTGTAAGACATTTATATATTTGTATACCTCATAATACCAAATCGAAACTGGAAATCAATATCGTATAATCTAAACGATATTTTTTCTCGAACGTATTAGAGAATTGACCACAAATCCACTCGTGTATAATGAGACATGGTCCAACATGGTCTAAAAAAATTGCAACATGTTCCTGCGTGTCAGACATCACTAATATAGCTTTTTATCCCGGCTTCACCCGTGTTTGTCGTGTTCCTTGGAATATTTGTATGCTGTTGATAGGTTTTTGAAAGTGAAATAACGCGGGACTATAATTACGTGTGCAATAAATTTGAGAATCGTGATAAAATTTTATTAGTTTATGTAGGAAATGTTGATTGTCACTCAATAGATATTTTGTTCTAGCTAATATTTATTACAGGAGCGAAAAGTTTTTGTTGTATTTTTGTTACAACAGTTGAGTTAACATCAGCAAATAATTGTTAAAGGAATGACGTTTTGGTCCAAGACTTCCTCATTCAGTTGAAAAAATATGTAAGTCATACTCATCCTTTACCCTGCTAAGTTCATGGAGTCAGTCTCCAGCTGTTTTAGTTTTCGTTACTTTCATCAATTCACCAAAATAAGGAGAATTCCGTATATACGAGAAGTTTTTTTTAAATATTTTTATGATAACACATCACGCATGTAAAAATATTTCGTTCTATCGATCAATAAAAGAGCATATAGGAGTTATACCTGTAAGATATAACAAGTCTAGTCTAGTCTATATAATTCTAGTCTTCGGAATATTCAAATCAGGTATAAATTCATCATTCCTACATTTTGTTCTAATTAATTTAACCCTAATTGTAAACTGCTTGTACTTTGTAAGTACCTTGCCGTAAAAATTTAAGAAATTTCTTGTACATTTCCAGCCCACGCTGCGATGCCTCGAGGCTTGGCAAAACGTGTGTTAAATAAACTATCAACCTACCCTATTACAAATCACAAGATCGATTGATGAAATATTATCAATTGCAATGAATATTTTTTCATATGCAATATATATTTGACATAGTATTAGAGGTTTCGGCAAGCTGGTAATTCGAATTAATTCATGCTATTTAATTCTAAATTTCATATAAAAAAATAATAATATTAAATTGTATGCGTAAAGAAATATAAAAAAACTACGTGTAATTTAAAACGATGAAAGTCGATTTCTTTAGGCTTTTTAAGAACACGCCATGTGATAGTCGATTTTTCTAATCGGATCCCATCAAACTCATCACGCTATTCCACCAGCAGGGAGGTCGTCTTCGAAGAAATATATCCAATGCAATTTATTATTCCAAATAAACTTTTATTTGATCGACAATTAATTTAGTATGGCCGTTGCGACATTCGTCTGACAGATTATATAGCAATTATATATATACATTTTAGCCACTCTGTAAATATCATTACCCTGCCAATTAGTTTTTGTTCCGACGTTAAGTTTACGTTATAAGGTTTAAAACGTCGCGTGGTCTTGATGTAGGACAGCAAATATATGATGGTCTGTCTGTAAAAAGCGATTCGATAGGTTTTTGTGAGCAACGGAGACCACACAGGGTGCTGACATCCCAAGAGTCCAGTGACTTGTGTATAGTCCAAAACGATCATGAAATCTGGGAATCTAAGAATCTTAATGGCTTTTAATAGTATGAAGATTGGAAGTGCTATTGAGTACGTTTCGTAATTATTTTCAGTATATCTGGAAGAAAATTAAGAAGAACACAAACCTTATTATAAAATATATAGTATTTTCTATTGAAATATATTTTAACATTTCAAATACCCCGGTTCCTTCATTCATACTTATTTAATATCTCATTTCTTGTTGTTTATTTGTTGCTTGTTTGCTTGTTTGTAACAAACCAGTCGAAAGTGCACGTATAAAAGCAAGAGTATTGAATTACTTACAACTATTAATAAATGGCATATAAAATAGAATTATTATAAGGTAATCGTCTTAAGTTAGAACTATAGATTAAGTGAAAATTAAAATCACGACTGTCTTTTCAATAAAACATCCTTAAATATTTTTCTTTTTCTATTAAAATTCAGTAAGTTTCATGAATGTAACATATAAATCGTGTATCTGCAGTATCGGGTGACCATTTGGAACAATTATCATCAAATTCGATGCAGGGCTTTTTTTCTTCGACAATATTTGTGTCAGTTAAGAGAGCCAAATCATATTTCATATGTTTTTGTATGGAATGGGGAATATTTTTGGGTATTCTTAGACTTTTATCGTAACAGTCTAGGGCTTATATTCGTGGAGCAAATTTGTTATTCAGCTTTGTTCTTAGTAATATCATTGCTATCATCAATCATTTGTCACAGTGCTAAGATAATCATGATTTGTGTGTTCGTTTGCGCGAAAAAACATTGTCAGTTGAATGAAAGTTAAAATATAATCAATACATTAAATAATACCCAACTGAATTCATAATATGAAAATGAATCATTTCGATTCTTGTCACTCAATCATCGCGGGCATTTTGATTTTGGAGACAATTTTTTATATGTATTTTTTTAATTCCTAAAATTATGTCTCACATTCTTAGTTACAATGACATTTATTTTAAGCAGTTCCAATCTGACGTAGGAAAATTTTAAATCGACAATTAATACACTATATTTCCATACAATAATCAAATACTTTTAACAATAAAATATTTAATAAATTATTAACTTGAAAAGAAAACATTCGAATTAATAAGCACAAAGTTTCGAGACTTTAAAGTCTTGACTTCGTTTATAATAGTTTGAACGTAGGATAATGTAAGAGAAACGTTAAACTATCAGTCTTGAGTTATGCGATCTGAACTTGTACTACAGCTGCAGTATAGATGTCTGTCCATATAAACGTCATAATTTTGATTTATAACAAACAGAAACCAAGTTTTTACCTCTCTGCCGTGTCTTTTAACGTCAGTGGCTCAGCCACTTGTCTCATTTAGATGAAACAAAGAAGTCGTATACAATATACATCTATCGGATTCTACATTTATTATACAATACAATCATCAATATTTAAAAAGCTTTGTATTTTTATTTTAATGATCATTGCTTGTTTTGTGTTATGTTTTATCGAATAACATAAGCGATGCGGTAATGTATGAAATGCATGATGTATTAGGTGACGGAAGGGTCCCTCATGATGTTTATGAATACAGCACACTGCTGGATACAATGGCTTGCATTGAAATAACAAGAGCTTACAGTAGTATATCCATGATTTGTATTTGCTATACATCAATCATTAATTCGTACTCATGTCTCTTAATTTCTTTATCCGTGGTATGTGGTTAAAAATTTTGTTCCATTCTTTTCGTTCTACCCAGAAAAAATGCTCCCCAAGATATCTTAAATAGACTCTTTAATAAATATATAACTTACATATTATTATGTAGGTATTGACTTTTTGAACAGTCTTAGTATAATATTTACTGTTTTTCAGTTTATTGTTATTTAATTAGTGATTTTAATATTAATGTTAAAAAAAAACTAAAATAATTATTGAATTGCGAGAAGACGAAATTCTCATTCTTTAAATTATGAATATTGGAGTCATAGTGAATGGTGGTAAATTTTCTAGGATTGTATCCGGCAATCGATAAACTGATGTCCACTGTAAGGGTCATCGGGTCGGATCGGTAGCTGAGATGAGACTATACGATATCGTGTCGTGTCGTGCCAGAGGTTACAGCTCCTGTATTGAGGTCCATTGTCTGATAACCAGCGTGCGGTTAAACTTTTTGCATAAACGTGTGTTATTGAAATAATGTATTGTAATCGGACTATTGTTTTTTTTTTGTACTGAATATTGAATCCATTACATAAACGAGTATGTATTGAGGTCTGTGTTAAAGTTTGTATGAAATCTTTATTTTGTTACTACCAAAGATAGCGTTGATTTTATTCCGAATAAATTTCTTTTTACTGAATTATTTTCGTGAAATATTTACGTGTGTTTCTTTTGTGTAAGTTATTTTGGTCTTGTGTCTATTTTGTTTCGACTAGCAGAATTTCATTGATCACAGATTAAATAAGCCGCAGAGCAACAAAAACTGATCTAATATTATTGTTATATCATCAGCATCAAAATCAGTTATGAATATCTGAGAGGTTCTTTAATTTTTTGTCACGGAATGCTCTGATGCTGGCTCTCTGTGATAAGTCAAATATTAACGATAAATAATTTGATAAGATTGTACTCGGCTTTGTCTAGACCGAGTTATGTTTGGCAAAAACCTTTACAGAATACGATGTTTAATAGTGAATGATTTTTAGATAAGGATATTTCTTACTACATTTATATAATTTATCTTCTCCTGGTTGCTGTAAATTATAGAATACGTATTATTATATATATTTCTTTCCGTTAAAAGTCTTGGTCATTTTTATTTCGAATTATAAGTCTTTTTTATTCTGGATAGATAAGCTTGATTAATATATTTAGTTTAAATTGTGTTGTCATGCGTTTTCAGTTTAGATATGAAATAGATTTCGATATATTAATCGATCATGTGTGTCACATCGATTTATATTATCTTGACTCGCATTATAATCGATTTCGCCTTTGTATAGCAACTAAACAATTAGCAATTGTTTATTTATTTTGGATTCGAATGGCGAATTAGTTGATCGCAAAAACGGATTTTATTTGAGTCCAGCATCGATTTATTTTGAAACAAGTTAATAAATTTTAAATTAAGGTTTGGTTACATTTTAAAACTACAGAATATAAGGAGCAGATGAGAATTTAATATTCACATAGCCAACAGTCCTCTATAGATATAAAGTTGTACTGAAAGTATTCATTTAGTTATTACATTTAATATTCAAAAATATTTTTTATGCTCATGCCACTATAACTCGTAGTTTCTGATATAAAATTTTCAATAATACTTTGAACTTGCTAGTGTCAATGAGGTTTAATACTTCAATGTGCACTCAGCCTTATCTGAAGTTGTTACAATTGATGAAATCCTTAACGAGATTGATGGGTAAGCATCGGAAACATACGCTGAAACTTATTGTTACTCTCATTCGGTTTTTCGGTAAGTCAATATAAAAATATTCAAAATGAATATGCTTTGAGCTACATAGCGTTAAAAAAATTTGACATAGGTATGAAAGCTTCAAACATTTTGAACTTCTCGTATAAAAAAGTTAGTGCAATCTGATAGTGACTTTTAGTGAGCGAACTTTAACCGATAAAATTCACCGAAGAAGTGCGTACATTTTTCTGTCGACTATTTTCACGTTTCTCGAATATTTTATACGTCAGATGAAATTGATAAACATTTTACAATTAAGATTTACAATTGAACAAACGACAAAGCGATAATTTTACGAAAAAGCGAAAATTAATAATAATTTATATAATAGATACATATGATTAAATCAGTCTATAATAAACACATTTTTTCTTATTAAAACTTAATTATTATAGTAAACATGTTTGTTTACAATGGTAATGTATATATATTTTTTGGTATCATCAAATCGTTAGAGGCGCCGGTCGCTCTAGCCCCAATTTATTATAGCTTTCCAACTCAAATCTAACACATAAATATGTCACTCTTGACACTGATCAATGAAGCGACTCTTTAAATCTTTTCATTGAAAAATATGGTGATTTGATCTCATTTTGTTTGTATAGGTGTAATTTTTTATGTCGTTTAAGGCATTGCGAAACCCTAACAATTGTAAGTTGATTTATGTGTTTCAAATATGAATGAAGGTCTCATTTTGTTTGGTATTATTTTAAACTATAATCATAAGGTATATATTATTATTAATTTATAATGACCTTTAAAGTTGCAGTTTATTAAAATAAGTTAACAATATGAACGCGATTAATTTAACTTAACACTTCCCTTAAAATTTAACGTCCCCACTACTTTCGACCGATTTATATAATAACCATCATTACTTATTTTTCGGATAATATCGCGATAAGAAATATATCCTTAATAGCCATAAGCCAAACAGTTAATTTGTATGAACCAAAGTGGTGAATAACTCATTGCAAAAGGCGTTATTTTTCGAACTTATCTCGCAATCTTGAGTTTAACAAGAGTGATTAATAGGATGCGCAAGCGCATCTGGACGTGGCTTTACCGTTGGAGAGTGCCGAAATTCGTGTAACTATATATAACGTAATGAAATTAAAGCTAAAAACAACATTTAAACTTGAACCCAATTTAGTGGTCTAATTTTTGCAACAAGTCAATGAAATTTTTGGATATCGCATAAAATGATACTGACTTTATATAAAGTTGATATTTATGTCTTTACCTCTGATTATAATACATTCAGTTGTCCTGTTTTTAATTTGCATTCCTTTGCAGTGACCGCAGTTACAACTAAATCCGAGCCATCAAAGTCAAAAATAATTAAGCCGGCAACCCGGTATCGAGTATAATCGATTGTGCTTTCGACAATCGCTTTTAATCGAGAAATCGATCATCGAGAATCGCAACCACTGTCAAAGACTTGCACCTTCATTATACAGGAGCGGCAAACAAATCAAGTAGACAGAAAGACGGACGGACGATCGTTGGATACAATAACGTATTTACAAGCCGTCCGAACGAGCCGCGTATAGGCATTGTCATGTTGATGCAACTCGGAATTGTAAGGAAATTCTGTATTATAACAAATACATTTTATTTCGACCGATTATTACATATATATCAGAGAGAACTTTACAAATAATTTTAATGTAAACAATTAAATTAAAATCTGGCATTTAGCGCTCACTTCAAAGGCTCATTAAAGTCATCGGTGGTCTTTTAATGTTGATTACAAATACAGTAAATTACACCGCCATAGATGACAAACGTCTGTGACACTAGAGTGTCACCAGAAATACATTTATCGGTGTCAGTTGTGTCAACGGTGTCAAATCAACGTTCAATCAAAGCAATCGTGACGGCCCATCACGTTTGACAGTGGACTGTTTAATGTCATCTGAATCGCCACTGCCATCGCGAACATAACCACTCATTACATCCGATTCATCTTAACTAGCAGCGGATGGATCCTTAATTTTTTTCTCGGTCACGACGACACCTCACCTATCTTAATGATGCTCTATTTTCAACTAAATCGTGTCTCTGGATCGGTATTCGTGGCCTTCAGACTTCATGCTGTCTCAGATCTAAAACGTCAGAAAGACAACTCCAGAGGAATTTCGATCGATTTCACATCCAACAGAAATCCTAAGTTCACTGTCACATGTATATAGTGTGACAATATAGTCTCACCCGTATCTCTATATTGATATGTATTTTATTATCACTCAGCATACAGATTCGTTTCTTCCCGTGCCATCATACATCATACGTCCTTTCGAAGATGCGTCTGTTAAATAATTTAAGCGGTTTCAAAACCGTGGTGTGTTGAGGTGCAGGTCCATGTAGGTCAGACGCGCGTCCATCGCGTGGCAGAGTCGCCGCATTACAAAAGGTTAATTACAAATGAAAAACTTATTGAACCGGTGATGGAATCCCGCCGCGTAAGCCCACCGCTTTAGTTTTCTGGATACGAATGAATATGGATGGGGGCCAACATTGTTTAGATATTTAAGTTTTTAATGCTTTAGACTTATCTGTGGGTGTTCGCGTATTCCAAAACGGTGATGTTAATTAGGTATTAGGAATATTTAGGAGCTGATTATCCGAAATAGAGACGTTTCCTTGATTCAGAACCTGGTCGTTTTGTGTAAGACAAACCAAATATTTCTTGTTTATTTATACTGTACAATTTCCATTATTGTTTTAGGCTCTCAATGGACGAACGACCGGGCACAATTTGCTGTTATTTCAGTAAATAATACCGATAGCACAATGTGGGGGAGTAATTTACATGCAAATAATATGCAAACTTTGCTCTGGAAAATCGCGAATAGTAACGTAGGTTTTTTGAGCTGTATATTTAAAAAAGAAAGGTTATAAAAAAAAATTCCAATGGCTTCAATATCGCCATTTATTCCGATCATACTTAATGGATGTTATTTTAAGTTACGTTGACATTTTCCTTTGTTTAAAACATGATTCTTTTCACTGTTCTAAGCCTGTTGTAGAACATTCAGACCTTATATGTTCTATCGTAATAAATAGTTTTTTTGCTGTATACGCAACAGGGAGCCGTGCAAGGCTGTATGTAATTGAAGAATTGAATTGTAAATATAACTCTATGCATGTTTATCTATTTATAAAGAATAAAAAGAAAGTATGTACCTACAGTAAATAAGTGTTTATAAAAAAAATTATGACGGAATACTATCAACCTGCTCGAGTACGTATTGTTGTAATATAATAATTTTACAATTCCAAACTAAAAATTCGTTTGTATTCATTACAACGAAATTACCTTAAATATCCAAACTCTATATTGTTGTATATTTTTTTAAAGGTAACGTAAACAAATTTTACTTCCTTCTAATTTTACAAGTCAAATAAAAATGATTACTTGTATTCTTTCATGTAACAAAATATCAAAGTAAAACTGGCAGGATTAGCAGGGATAAAAAAATCAATACGGATTTCAGAAACGGACTAACTGCCTGGAATTTAATCTTATATTAGAAGTATAGTAATCGAAGTATTGCGGTTAAAATTAATGCAAATGAAAGAATTCAAAAATCTATATTTGAGAGAAATTTTAACATATTTTAATAAAATATGTTAAATAAATGAGACCCAAGATTTTCACTAGTTTTATACATTTAAATTAAACCAATATTTTTCGAATACCGTGATCACGGGCAGACGAGATGTCATGACAATTTTAATTTAGAAGCCTTATTAAAGAAATAAAAGTTAATTAGTTTGTAAAGTGATATCTTATGGTACGGCTGCATATATTTTGATGGTGTTTCACTCTTAGAGAAGCTGTTTATCAGGATTAATATAAAAATAATAAAGATAACATTTGCTAATGCATACAAATACTATGTATTCTACCCCTTTATCATTGTTATCACAATGTTTCTTTGAGAAATTTGTATCTGTTTAGAAAAAAGTGTGCCATTTAATGATTTTAACAAAGTCAAAGTTATGTAGAAGAATTGCACAAAACTTTTTATATACTTAAATGTATTAAAATACATGAAAATATTAAACAAAAAACATTACACACACCACCATGACTTTAACACACAAACGCACACACACACACACACACACATATATATATATATAATACATATATAATACGTCAACACATAAACATTCTTCAATGTGTGTATTGTCACTGAATGTCAAACATAACGACAATTCCATTATACTATTGAAATTGAAATAATCGAGTCGAGCATTGTCCGTTCCGCATTATCTAGTTTAAACATTAATTAAATTAAAATTATTGTAGTTATATAACATCATAAGTTGCGATACAAGTGTCACTGACAAATATATTGAACTGTTTTTATTGAACGAATTGGAAAAAATAATTATCGATCTATAAGTTTTAACAATTATTTATATATGAATGCTTGATTCAAAAATTTTGGACTCCTTTTTACGAAAATTGCGCGAACGCAGGAGCATAAAATTTGTCACACTTCTAGTTTATGTGTAGGAGAAGTGCAGAACGCTAGTATTTTTCGATAA
Source organism: Danaus eresimus (assembly GCA_018231745.1). Taxonomy (NCBI): domain Eukaryota; kingdom Metazoa; phylum Arthropoda; class Insecta; order Lepidoptera; family Nymphalidae; genus Danaus; species Danaus eresimus. Next base: position 15,203 of record DVQP01000549.1, read on the forward strand.
TAATGCTTATGAAGTACATTAAATCAACAAATAACACATCAAACACACTACCATGAATTTCATACGCAGATACATACACAAGTATTTGTACACGCATACATAATCTGTGGTAAAACTGTTTCTTAGGTTTTTCGTTTTGTTTTTCATTTATGATCGAGTTTCGACCACTGGGCTACCACTAGTACATATATAAACTTAGTGTGAAATTATGTCGCCACACTAATTATTGGAAAGATTTTTGTTTTATCTGATCATAGCAAAATTGGGATAGGATCACTGACAGACACGTCGTTTGCAGCATATACAGAACTGAGAAACGCTTTTATTTTGATGTGGATTAAAATGTTCCACTGATCAGTTTCCAAGATCGTTCACATATGTGTAATCGAAGTAATTTATGCAGCTATGTTTCTCTTATTACGCGGCATAAATTTCGTTTAAATTATATAATTATATTACGTTAGGGCGTTCTTATATGGAAGTGGATAAATTCTTAAATAAATATAATTCCCTAGTCCACATCGCTTGATGTTAGGACACGTCATTAAGGCGTATAAAATAATTCAGAAATAAATATTGTGTTACTTATGAATAACTTTGCGTATTTTAGAACAAAAAATAATCAAATAATAATAAAGATTTTTTATGTGAGCTCCACTGAAAATTGTACGGTAGATATTTCATTTATAATTGTATTGTGATGGTTTGTCAGGCTTTTTGTGTGGACTTTTAAAATCGGTTTCGGGAATCGATTGTATCGTCTCGGAGCGCTCTGCCGTCTGTTGTAAGACATCGTAGTGCGTGATAATTGTCGGGAGGCCTCGATACAAGTTCTATAGTTGTTGAAAGCTTGGACCACGAAATTATAAAACAAAAAATTATCGTTTAAATATTTCATGTGTTGGTTTTTGGAAATCGACAAACATTTTTATAAATAAAATACATTTTCGATTCTTTATATTTCTGAATGTTTTTGCTTGTTTCAAGTTGACGGAAATGAACTATTATAGGAAGGAGGGACGCTACAAGTATGTAAATTTTCATATACTATTTAAGTGAAGGCAATATTCCGATTTGTCTGAAGTAAAAAGAGTTCAGGCAAGTCTTTATTTTAGGGAAGCTGAGTGTATGTGATAAATATTTCACCGAAATAAAATACAAATGTTCTTTATTAGGTTTTCACTTCACCGCGACGATTTACTTCTTAAAATACTTTTTTAGGGCTGTCACGTACCCCCAATACATTTGGATGGTTTTTATTTTTACTATCACGTGTCCACTAATAACTATATGCATTATTAAAATAAAAGTTATTGGTCACGCTCTATGTTAATTTTTAATGATAATGAATAAGAATTACAGTTTTTCCCGGGAAAGGTCTTTTTTGTATCAAAAAATATATATTCTGATGGCATTTAAATTTCTGGGTACTACGTCTGACACCATTCCAGGAAGCAGCAACCCTGAACAGTAAATTCGCAACCGGCAACCCTGTCTTACGCTGGAGTACGCGAATCGTATTTTTTTGCGGGAAGACAAGCCTCGAATATAAAGTACTGGCGAGCTTCCTCATCCTTATAAGGTGACACCCTTAGGCGGGATTCCGTGGGGGAACGTGTCCGTACAATAAAACGATTATTTATTTATCGGTTAAATGAAAGCCGATCGACCGGTGCGTGCCGATTGTTACCGGTTTTTGTTTGACGAATTATTACATCTATTACGTTAGACGCGACCCCGCCGGGACGGACCCCGCTCTGCCAATTTTCACTGCGATATGTCAAATCGCGAATTCGGTGTGTTCGTTTTTAACACAATTTGCGATTGCATGACATATTCAGCTTCGTATGAATTTTTATTTAAATGTTGATAAATATTTGTCCAAGGAGTTTTATTGATAACCCGCGTTAATTTATAGTGAGAGATTTATTATGAAATCAACAATGTACGTACATACGTATTGGTTCAGAGTCGCGTGCTTGTCACATTTGTAACAAACCAATTATAGATCCTAGAGTAAGAACCAGACGTTCCAATGTCCGTTCCCAAGCACGGTTCCGGGTTCGATTCCCGGTAGCACGTGAGAAACTGGTGTGCCATATCATCGTGGTTTTTGTTGACCGGTAAGTTATTAGCTTTTTCCATCGTAGTAGTTTACCGGTTTGCGTTGTGATTTAATTTAAATTGTTTTGCTTTTGAACGAGTTTTTGCTTATATTGTGATATGGACGTGATTGGTTTGCGATCGTCCTTATTAGTATCATGTTATGAAATATATAATAACTAAGCTTGCTTGTCGTACATGAATTGCAAATGTGACCATTGTTTTAATAGCATTTCATATAACATGACTGACCGGTTTTTGAAAATTCTATCACATTAAAAATAATTTTAAATTAATATAAATTATCAAGGAAATGGTCATAGTTTATAAGCATTAAGTATAATGGCCTAGGAAGGCTAAGTATCGTGGAATGTTGATTGGAATGTCCTATACATAAAGTAAGTTTTTTTTTTCAGATTTAGTATTAGACTATTAAACAATAAATAGAATTTCAATTGCAAATGCTATGACAAGTTTTAATGTTTGTGAAATCGTCTACCTCAAATTATGTGTAAATATATAATTGTCTTTTAGTAAACAATTTAGGCAACTTAAAGAAAACGGTTATTAGATAATAGTTATAACAAACAAGCATACCTAAATACTCTAACATTGTTAATACATGTGTAATCTATCAAAATTACGTCATAAAATTAAATACTTTTAAAATGTCGTAACATCTGTGTTAATGCAGTTCTCTTGTAAATATAAATTGAGATAACTTCATGCAATATAGTAAAAACTGTATGAAATGGGCACGTCAAGTTGCAATGTGAGCCATTACCACGCCTCGCTATATTAAATATCGCCCAATCATTACTACATCCGAGACTTCATTATACAAACACGACAATACTGGAACACTATCAGCATTGTTTATTACAGACGACTGCAGCTGAATCTATTTACCAAATATGTTTTAATGGCCAAATGTTTGAGACGATCGAAATACGTGTATGTAAAAATAAAAAGAGTTTTATAATTTTGTGCTATCGCGATTAAATAGTCGGAAGGAATGTATCGCTTTCCTCAAATAATATTAGAAATCCTCAAATAATATTAAATATATATATGCTAATATTTTGCCATATCAAAGTTTCTATGTCTATCAATTAGTTTACAAAAAAGAGAGTCAAATTTAATGTCACTGCTAAAATTTTATATCGCCACAATTTTTCATCTCTTTTAATTGTTATATGTAGTGGATATTTTATTTTTTTATAGGGAACGTATATTATATTCAACATATAATCCGGGGCGTATTGACAAATGGTCTGAATCTGCATTAAATCCGCGTCTGCAATTGTCAGATCTCTTAACTCGTGATAGGCCAAGAGCCCGCGGGCAAGATATTCGTGTAGGCTTCACAGTGTGGACGTGTCTCGCTCGTTTTTCAAAACTATTTTGTATGCTTAAACTTCCACTACATATCATAATTATAATTAAAACTTAATCACTCTTATCTGTTATTGACAAATATTCTATAAGCAAGAACATTATGTACTCTCGTTTTTATTTTAATTTTATAGTACATTTTAATATATATATTAAGAAATGAAATAACGCTACAAAATAATTTACGTAGTACAATTAACTTTAAGAAGAAACAAAAATTTTGTACAAAAAATCTATATATTTTAATTACTTATAGTCCTATCAAAAATAACTTGTACATAAGTATATAATCTGCGAAACCGTCTATTTTATAAATATATTGTACGTTTAAATATAAACGCGCGTTATTACCATCAGTGTGATAGAACCTTACACTCTGTTATAGTTCTCAGAGCCGCAGTGATGCTTGGATTTAACGATCAATCCTTTCTTTACGCCAATTTCAGCTAAAACATTCATCTTATAGACCTTAAGATAAGAAATTCTATGAGTTCAAAACTATGAAATAGTCTAGGCTCTACTATAACATTGCTCTAGATTTTATTGAATTTTTTGTAAGATTTATTTAACACATATTAAGTCAAAATGATTTATTATCTATGCATGCACGTAGAAATAGTTCATGGCAGTCTATCCACATAGGTTAGAATCGGGTTCAAAGTTAAAACGTGATCAACAAATTTGATGTCTGAACGCCGAAAGCGATGCAGCTTCTCCCACGTGTAGCTGCGTGTCATACGTAACTGTCTTCGTTTATTATATATAAGACATTTTAATAGCATTAAATAGGTATATCATTAAGAATATAATCTGACGATAATATTACCCTGCGACCCTACATTGCTAGTTAAGATATACTTTGCATTATTAATACATATATGCGTGTGATTAAATTCATATATCTATAAATAATTAATCAGATAAATATAATTCTAATATACTTTAGCGATGCGTCAAAATCCTTAAAACACGTCGTCGGTCATCGTCTCTCTTCGTCGATCTGACAGTTTCTTACCGTGTTGCATTCGAGTGTGAACTACATAGGAATCGAAGGCGATCGATTCCCAATATAAACCTATGTTTTTGATAATCTACCCACGCTTTAGTTTTGAATACATTGCTTATTTTCTATTTATGTCTGATCTAATTCCTGTCCAAGAAAATTATAACACCTAGACGTGTCACATTTGAGAATGGTTGTAAATACGAATTAATGTTTATGTGATTTTGACAAGTGAGATATTTTATTGACCGTGCTTTAGAATCGGTGTATGAAATCCAACAACAGAGCCCGCGGCGAACACGGTTTCTCAGCTTTCGTTTGGTTGACCGATGTTTGCTCTTTGTTTGGATCGATTTTGTACTGTCACGAACCGGCATCGGATGTTGACCGATTTATTGGCTGTTAGTGACAACTGTTTTTATATAGGAGATAGCTGGTTTAATATGATATATGAAATAATATATTTATATAAATAACCACTACAACTGCTTCTCGATATATATATGTTAAAAATACACTGAACTGCAACTAAATGATGCATTTTGTTTCGGAGCGTACTTAATATTATATTTTCATATAAATATCCCATTTCAAATATTATGTATTACTTTTTTGGAGACTGATCTGTTATCACTCCAATGTGTTTCAAGAAGATCAGGAACTAACCAAAAGCAACTCCTCTCATCACCAGACGTTGAACTGATATAAAATTAAAAGTAACATAAATTAATCAAACATATGCCGCCATAAAAAGCTTTTTGCCACAGAAAGATTTTTATCTTTGTATCAAAACTATTACTTATATTCAATAAGTAGTCACAGTATATAATTTTGAATATAATTATGGTAAAGCACATAAATATGTCTATCTTTTTATCTCGTAATAAAAGCCTCCATTAATATCCATTAGGTTTAAATCCCGAGGGCCGAGGTTTCCAATAAATATATCCTTTAACAATTCATAGACCAATAGACGCGTTACGTCACGCATATTAACAAAGCTTTTATCTCGCCGACATTGTAGTCACTTCCGCGTCCTTCGACAACTTCTGAATTGCGAAAAACTATTAATATATAATCAAAATTATTTTCTTTATTTAATGATACATGTATATAAATTAAATTTCATCAATTTTATTTGACTAGTCAAAGCGAAATTTGCTACTATTAACTATCAGTTGTTTAATTCAACACATTTTTTTTTGCAAGTCAAAATCTTGCACTTTTTATTTTTATTGATACGTCCTATTCTTTGACTTTGAAGACTGACTTTAGATTGTTTTATTCCAATTTTAATATAACCAAATCTCAATATTTACGTAATTTTTGACTTCATTTGCCAAAACTATACATTACAGAGTATGACTACGATATAAGTTACGAGACATTATTGTTCTGTCATTGCATAGGATATTACGAAAGTAACCAGCTTATAACAAACAGACAAAATAATTCAGCACAATCAATGAATAATATCAATAATACTTTATATGGTTATTTAAGCGATAACAACGTTGTTAACACATGATTGATATTACCACTATAATACTAAGATTACCTGTCTGGTATTAGTAATATCGCCAGTAGTATAACCGATACCTGATTGTACAATTTAGATTAAGTAAATATGAGTCACAAGGTTATTTATTTTAAGGCACTTCTGTATAAGATGTTAAAGATTTTGTAACATTAATGGCTAGAAGATATTGTATATAGAGCAATTCGAAGTGTACAA